>JAHWFP010083800.1:0-18797 GCA_023313725.1 Lithobius niger
GTGCTCTTTAGCTGCCTTTATTGGATTTTATCTCTGGGCTCTATAGCTGCATTTACTGGATTTTATCTCTGGTGCTTTTTAGCTGTATCTACTGGATTTTATCTGTGGGGATTTTTAGCAGTGCATCTATTGGAATTAAGGCCAAACCAGATTGGCTGCTCGCGGCTGAACCCACGACGCGAGATGGTGTAAGATGGACGTCAAAATCAGTCGATAAACGCAACACCAGCCATACGGCAGTAGCAATTTTGACCTTGTAGGCACGTAGCACATCGCTTCGCATTTTATTGTCTTCTGCTTGGTTATGACTTTAATCTTTATGGCTTTTCAGTCGCATCTACTTGCTTTAATTTCTGGGGTTCTTTACGTATGCATCTTCTGGATTTAATCTATGCAGCTCTTCAACGGCATTTGTTTTTTTTCTGTTGTCGTGGGTTTTGCTCTCTGATTTTTAGGCATTCAGATCTTGTGAATCGTTGGCCTAACGTTAGGCTAGAATTTATTAAAAGTGATCACAAATATCCTATGTGGTGAAGTCCTGGTCAAGTGCGACAGTAGTACTGCGCAGGCAGTGCCACATAGCACGTCTTGTAGGTCTGCCTATATGCAGTGCAACTCTATTACCTAAATAAATCCAACCCAGTGTCACTTATTGCGTATGGTCTGGCAGGCTATTAAAGCTATAGGGGCAAAAAATGAATTATTTTTTTGTCTTCTATTTGGCATTTTGTAACAGCTAGTTAAGCATTTGTGTGTGTGTGTGTGTGTGTTTCGTTGAGTGAAACCCACAAACTGTAAAAAAAAAACCAACAAAAAAAAATACATTCGTGGTAACTTGAATGGTAACTGATGGTAACAACTGCATTCTAAAGAGCTAGGGAAATACGCCCAGTGGAAGAGACGATACTACGACGTTAAGAATCAAGAAAATGAAGCCAACAGAACATGAGAATAAAAACAAGCCTTATATTTCGGTACCGAGGATCACATTAAAAGCAGCGATACCCTCATCAGAGTGGTTAAATATATGTCTAAAAATGCCTTACATGATGCCACAAGTGGTTCAACAACGATGGTATGGTGTGTGTGCCGCAGCACTAAAACCAACAAAATATGAATTCAGAATAACGAATGTAGAAATATCGCATAAAACATACACTAAAGGTCATAGTACCAAGAAAGTTCTGATAAACAATAATTACAAATGATAAGTAAAAATAATGTCCAAAATCAGTAGTACAGGGTAGTGAGCTGCGTAAGTTAAGTACTGAAAGTATAACCACGTAAGTAACTACTAGTTTTTCGACATTTTACCTTACTTGCAATGAGTGTTTATATGAAATTTCTTGGTAATGTAACCTTCATTGATTGTTTTATACCATATATTCCTTATCATGAATCCATATTTTGTTTCAGTGCTGCAGTACACACGCCACACTATCATGGGTCGAACCACTTCAGCAAATTTCACGTTTGATTTATTTCACGTTTTGCACGGGCCGTTCTTCTGGTGATCTTTACGATATATATATTGATCCTCACACTAGTGAATTGTCTGCTTTTTGTTTGTTCATATGTCCATGGACGCGACACAATGATGATCGAAACGGCAAAAGTATGGTTGTCCTATTTGGATACCAGTTTTGAATTTATTTCGCAATAATTTCATTATCTCGCCCTTACCGTCCTAAGATCAACACCTGAGATGCGACTGAACTTTTTACCACCTTGTATATAAAAAACCATAGCCTGATATCAACCTGAATGGGTGGCACTGAATTTTTTTTCATTTTCCTTTCTAGAGAAAAACCAATCTAATAAAGTTGGACTATGACTACTACACATGCTTCTACCAAAAATCCGGAGTATGTAGAAATACCTTGGGTCTAAATAAAATACGTGACATTAGAATCAACTTGCCTATTCGAGTCTCCTTTTCAGAGTGGATTTAGGTGATGATGCCGATCTTATGGTAGAACTAAAAAAAAAAAAATGGTAGAAACCCAAAACATCTTACATTATAAGTTAAAGTCTCGTATCAAAAAAGACAAGAACGCCCCAAGGAGCAACGCCTACAATGGAAACTTGGGAGCGTGTCAATTCTTTGGCCAGCTCGAATAACAATTTGCTTTGCGTGGTCATCTCAGCGGCAATTTTGATGACGTCATGCACGAAGGACAGTTATTTTTCACACGGTACGGATCGTTCAAGCCGAAGTGATAAACTGGGATGGAGGGGGGGGGGGGGGGTAGTTAGCCCTGAACGGGTAATACCCTGTGTGTAGGGCTGTGCGTTTGTTATCCCTGCTCTTCAAAAAAATAAAGAAATTGGGAAGGTGGGGGCAGTGCGTCTGTTACCAACCGTAAACTGGGAAACAACCACGGGCGAAACAAAACCTCGGGCAAAACCAACCGCGGCGAAGACGTGTACGAATGCTAGCAACAATATAAAAACAAACGGAAATTTATGACTTCTGGTTTTTTTTAAAGCTCGTAAAATTTCTTGTTTGGTTTTGTGAAGTACGTTCTAGCTTTGCACTGATTTTCTTTAGGTGTAATTTATGACTTAATAATTTGGTGCCATGATTTGTCCCACCACTTCTTCTTCTTTTGTGTTTATAAAATTGACACTGATGGATTATGTCGCCACTAAATGACATTGTTTTGAAATATCTTGTATGGGCACCAGTTCCGTATTTATATCAGTGGTATATCTGCTGGATTAAGTAGCTGTGGTTGTTTAGCCACATCCTCTGGATTTAGTCTCAGTATTTTTTAAACACATATACTATAGGTTTAGGCCCTGTGGCTTTTCAGCCGCATATTCTGGGTTTAGTCCGTGGATTTTTAGCCTCATCTAACGGATTTAATCAGTAGTTTCTCTTTAGCTGTAGCTGCTGGATTTATTCTCTTCGACTTTTCAGTCGCATCTGGTAGATTTACGTTGTTTGGCTGCTTAGTTAAGCATCTAGTGGATTTAATCTCTGTAGTTCTTTAACTGCCTTTGTTTGTTTCAGTTGCCTTGCGTTTCACTCTCTATCACTGCTCGTTATATGGTATTTGCTTTCTGCTTTCAGGGCATTTAGACCTTGTGCTTTTGTTGGCCTAAAATTAGGCCATAAGTTATTGTAAATGAGCAGTAATTACCTAATTGTTGATGTCACTGTTATGTACTACAGTATTGCTGCAGTCAACGACAACTAAGCACTGTCAGTTCAACCCTTAATTTTCTGTATAAGATGTGATTTAACTGGTGATTCAGGTCACACCAAACGGAATGCCAGACATTTTTTTCTTGCAATTATTACTGTCTCTCTACAGTAACTTTGTTAGGACGGATAAAAAACGTTGTTTTTTATACTACTAGCTGTTGATTATGCATTCGTCCAAATTATACAAGACTGATGATAGACGTCTATCATTATAGGCGATTAAATTGAGTACTGGTGATGGGCTTTTATTTTATACTAAATTTGAGTAGCTTTCATTGTCGTTGTTTTCAAAGAAGGTCACAAAATTGTTGGTAGTGGAATATATATTTTAGAAATTTTTGTGGCAAAACTAACGCTTACAGTAGTGTATAAAACTATCATTCCAAAAAAGCGCTATATGGTTCATTGAGAATATTGATGTTCATTGCATTCTTCATACAATTAAGTTGCATGAATAATGAAATATATTATTGTTGAAATGTACGCGTATTTTAAATACTGAAAAGAAGATAATCTCTGTGAATACTGCCAACACACTAGTATCGTGTTATAAAATTTAGTTTTAGCCTCCCCACCCACCCAATGGCGGTAATGACCTCGTTGTTGAAGTGTCATTAAGCCTCAAACCCCCCCCCCCCCCTTCCCCACCAACATCTTACAACCGCAACTTTAGGCTAATGATTTGCAATACCATTTAAAATAAAATTGTCACATGTTTTGTAGCCTTGGTTGGTTGACTGCCGTGAGATATAAAATACCATCAAATTTTATGACGAGGATTAATGGAGATCATTAAAGTTCAAATTTCGTTACAGTAACTGAAAAAAAAAAACTTTTAAAGAAATCGCATAGGCTTTACACAGTTTCTGATTGTCATTTTAGCCACAGCGTTTGTTTCATTTTTTTCAGGTATACAAAGCCAATAAAGCTTTGTTTATTAAGTTTTTCTTTCGTTTTCGAATAATCTTGATTTTAAGTATTTCTTGAGGACTATTTTACTACTTTGAGTGATTTATAATCTACATATCTTATGCAAGCAAGTTTCCACATCAGTTGCAAAACTAATAACAGTCCGTGGAAAAACGAAACAGGCAAACTTACTTTGATAAACAGTTAATTCCCCACATTCTACTCCATGCTAATAGGCTGTAATGAAGCGTAAACAGAGGCAAGTTGTTTTCTTTCAATGGTAATTCCCAGTACTTTCAGGTGTGGTTATGTTTCTGTAATCTCGACTAGATCTTGGAAGATTATTCGTTTTATTAATTATTATGCAAGTTTTCCTATGTTTTTTTTTTAATAGCCATCGCGCAATGCTTTTTAATTGCCCTAGCGGCTGTTACCACAGATAAAAAAAAGAGGGGATTCAGGCTTTTTGGCACGTCGACAGCACTGGTGAAATTTGCAGTTTGTTAGTTTATCTTAAGATTATAAAAGCGGCCTAAAAAGTAGTAAATATTCCGTATGATAGAATTTAAAAAAACACAAAAACAACATTGTATTTACCTGTTACATGATTGAAGACCTGACAACAGGGCCTAATTTAATCCAGAGGCAGTTCACACTCGATGAAACAAACGCGTCAAAAGTGGTAAACGTATACTCTTTTCTCGGGCATAATAATGACATAAAGGGACACATTGGTTATTCCAACCGCTAGCTACTGTAGCACTTTGCAACGAATGTTTCATGTGGTCATTGCTGTGAACATCCACGTAAATTTGAAGGCGACAAAATGACATGATCAACACATATATGTTGGAAAGAAAATGTCAAATTCATGTCTATATCGTCCTTCTATGCTGAAAAACTAGTAATTGGAACTGATATATTATCAAACGTAATATTTATTGCAACAAGCTGTTTTGGCCCCTATGCAGACACGAGTGCTATATACTGGCAGTCATTAACATCACGAGTGCAATTTACTGGTAGACGAACATGATCAGGCCGGTAAATTGCTTAAGTCAGTTTGATGGGCCAATTAAGCGTCCAATAGCTTGCATTATATTTATTTGAGGAATTTCTAGTCGTTTGTCATTATTCTGAACTCTACATGATACACAGTCCTTTTGTGTTTCATTTTAGATTTGAAAATTTCGATCAAATTTTAAAAATAGAAGTGTCAGTGCTTTTTTTAAACTTAGTTTGTGTATAATAATAAAAACAAATGTTAGTACCATTTTTGTGCCGTACTTAATGTTACGAATAATTGTCGGTAGGAAAATTTTTTATAATAATGCTTGAAAATAGTCGTCAAAGTTAGTCATAAAATTCAAGTTACAAAACGGTATTGTATCTTCTTCTAATGATGTTCCTAAGCGCGACGTAGCCCCTTTTGCTGATCATAATAATAATAATAAAACAATCTATTCACTCAAATAAAAGTGAAAAGGAGATGCAAGGGCTCAAGAAAGGCCACTTATAGCAATCCTAAATTAAAAAAGAAACATAGCAAATAAAATTGGGAAAAGGTTTACGAGACTATAGGTGCGTGTTCAGGACGATGTAAGAAGCCACTAAGGTTTAGTTTTGTTATTTTATGTTTAAACGATGGAAGCGATGGGGCCGAGACAATCTCATCACTAAGCGAGTTCCACACTGGGATGATTCGAATGGCAAAGAAGGACTTCCGAAAATTTGTTTTGAAACGGGGGAGTGATAACTTGAGGTGGTTCCCACGAGTCTTAGAAAGTGGGCTGAGTTCAAACAGCGGCAGGTCAAAAGGTAACATGTTATGTAGAATTTGGAAGGTCAGAAAAAGGTCGGCTTTTAACCCACGACACTCAAGGGTGTCAAGTTTAAGTGATTTTAAGCGATCGCGATAGGCTAAGTTTCTAAGGCCTGGAAGTGACTTGGTAAACCTCCTTTGAATTGACTCTATTTTGTCAATGTCCTTCAGCAGGTGCGGGGACCAAACCTGACTCGCGTACTCTAACATAGGGCGCACGTAAACTCTGAAGGCCCAAAGCTTTGTGAACACAGATCCCGAGCAGAAGCAACGGTTGACAATGGCTAGCCTACGACTAGCAGCCGCAGAAATTGTGTCACAGTGAGTAGAGAATTTGAGGTTAGACTGGAACCAGACGCCAAGGTCTCGAACATTTTCATGTTTTCCCCCGAGGACCTCGGCACCCAGATATAGAGTGGGGGAATCGCATGGTCTACCCAGACGAAAACCGAAGCATTTCTCAGAAGAAAGCGGGAGCTGCCAAGTGATGGACCAATCGTAAACACGGTCAATTTCGTGTTGAAGATTAAAGTAATCAAGCGAGGAGATGGCTGGTGTGTGAAGCTTCAGGTCATCCGCGAATTTTTCTTGGGAAACCAAGTCGCAGGTACAATTTAAGTCATTAAGGTATAAGAAGAAGAGTAGTGCCCCCAGGACAGAGCCCTGGGGCACTCCGCTGATAACCGGCAAGGGAGTTGAGAGTTTTCCCTTAATAGACACCCGTTGGGTACGTCCGGAAACAAATGCAGTTATCCACTCCAAGAGCCTACCAGCAAAACCCATAGATTCCAATTTAAATAACAGTTTAGAATGGACGACGGACTCGAACGCCTTCTTGAAATCGAATAAGATAATCTGAGTTCCAACCCCAATGTCCAATGCCTCAGACCATTTGTCAAGTGCCAGCAAAATTTGGTGGGTCGTGGATCTGCCAGGTAAAAAACCGAACTGGTCGTTTTTAATAATGTGATGTTTGTTGATGAAGACCATCATTACATTACGAGCGATGGTTTCGAAAATTTTACATGGGATAACAGTAAGGGAAATTGGGCGATAGTTTTGTGGTCTGGCAGCATTGCCCTTTTTAAAAACCGGAACAACAGCTGCAGTCGACCACACCGAAGGCAAGACGCCAGTACTGAAGGAAAGAGAAAAAAATTTTGTCAAGGCCGGAGCAACCTGATCACCAATTTGGCGATAGAAATAAGCAGAAAAACCGTCAGGGCCTACTGAGTGCCTACATGTTTAAGGGCCTACATGTTTAAGGGAATGCAAAAACTGATGTGTCACAACAATAAAAATGCGACTGATTTATTTGTTAATCAATAATTTTATATTGAACATTTGCGTAATAATAAATTAGCAAATATGAAGCCCATTTTGAATTTTTATTAATTGTAAGACTAAATAAAAAATTAAACACGTCCTACAATAATGTATAATAAATGACAAAACAGTGTTCCGCATTTTTTGAAGACTTACGTTGCCGGCTACAGAGAGCGGTACATGTAGTGGACACCTACGTGATCTTTAATTTTCCTAGGTTTACATGAACGAATTACACACATCATATTCGAATACAAGGGCACCAGTATTGTATATGGCAGGAAAAATATTTACTTTTAGTTGAAATGAATGGAAGAAATAATCATTACAATGTTGGCACTGTAATTCTTTGAACTGAGGGAAAGCCAGAAGCGGTGTCAAATTCGGACGCCTCTGGAGCCTGTTTGTCATTACAGTCTACCACCAGTTAAAGCATACGGTATTCTCTTACTAATGTAGTGTTATATTAAACCAATGAATATCGACTGACAGTGATGAGACAGTCTTAACTCAAATCGTTTACGATTCGACAAATTTAGTACAGGTTTAAACTTTCACGAAAATTCTCCATGTTTGCCAAAGAATGGCACGTGATTCAGATTTTGGTAACATCGTTTAGACGAAGTTAGACGCTTTAACCTAGCCTTATTCTACCTTATAGAAAGGGAATGAATAAAAATCAGATCCAACAACGAGGTATGGGGGGTTTATATCATCGACCTAGGTATCAGTGCAAAGGATAAATTGTTTTCCTTCGTATATTTGTTACCCGGTAACATCGTGTTACACGTATATTTTTTGTTACATTGTGAACACCGACAAAATGTTAAAAAAAAATACGACATGCGTATAAGTCACTTGGAGCAAATTATAAAGTGGTCAATGGTATGAACTGCTTTTAGCTTTCATGAAAGTGGTACGGATAACAGCTGAAACGATGTCGCTAACCACATTAAACCTGACGAGTTGGTATGGTGCTAACCTGCTTCATTTCTAGTCTTAAGGCAACGAACGGCTGCAAGACTGCGATCGACTAACAAGAGTGAAATCTTTAATTCTTTGGGTTGTAATGAATTGGATTACTATATCAGTTTCAATTACTCGATGAAAACGAATTATAATAAAAATTGGATTTGGATTTTAATTAGTTGCATATTACTTTTATTATATTTTATTTATTTATTATTTTTTAGGCAGCGGGGGCGGCGGAGACGCCCGATATTTATGAAAATGAAAATGGGTAGAGACTTGCCGGTTCGCCGTACCACTATTTTTTTTAGCTCCTACTAGGCCTGCTTTTAGAAGAAATACGCCAAAATTAGATGAAATGTAATCCAACCAAGTGCACAAAATACATTTCGTAAATGCTTAAAACCGGTCGTTATTTATTTATATAATAACTGTAGATGATATCTTGTAAGCCAAGTTAAACTTTAAGTGGTAGTTCGCACTGACAAGTTATCAGTTGTCAGAAAAAGTAGCCTAGTTTTTAATGTTATTCTAGCAATTGTTTTCAGTTGTCTTGTTTTATTGACGAAGTTCATTGCGTTGTTCCAGTCGCCATATTTTTTGTTAAAAAAAAACAAACTCGAGATCGCTTTTTTTTTATTGTTTGTTTTTACTTGTAATTTTTGTTGTTGTTTTGTTCTTGTTATCTGAATTCCAGGTGGGGTGTTAGTGGCCTAGCCCTTCCCTGTGCCTTTTCCGCACTTTGGCGAATTAACTTTTTTTTTTAATATATATTATATGTATAAAACATATATTTTTTAACATGCGAAGAGGTCAGGAAAATAATTTGCTCCTGGTAGCAACGGGCGAACCACAAGGGCATAAATAGACACAGTAACTTAGTTTGTGGCAAGATATAATCCCTGTCTTGATTACATACACAATAAAATATACTACACAGATGAATAGGCAAAAAAGCCCTCACAATATTGACTGCTTAAAACTTGTAAGTATTCACTATTGTAAGGGTTTTTTTTAAGCTATATTATCACTCATTATTAATCTCCGTATTGTATTTCATTGTCTAGGTGACCGACAGAGGGATACATCTTGTCGAAAATCAAAATACTGTGCTATTTATGTACTTGCAGTTCGTCTGTTGCTAGGAGAAAATAATTTCGCTGACATTCCCGCCAACCACAAAATAACCTTGCATGGTTGTCGACACGACAGTAAGCCTCAATCCACACACCCGCCCCCCCCCCCCCCCCCAAAAAAAATTGAAGCTTGCATTCAAGTATGTATTCTAATTTAAGAACCCTCTTCTATCGAGATTCATACAATAAGATGTGATGAAGACACAGTTGGCTTTTTTGTGCACACCCATAACAAAGGGGTTATGAACCCATTAGGGGTTTGAATAATATCTCTGTAACGTGTGGTTCAGTGGCAACCCGGACCACTGCACTGTGACTGAGGTTGGCGCTAATGACCAAGCTGTCAACGCGCCATTAAGCCTCAATCCCCCCCCCTCCATAACAAAGTACGCATCTGAAACACGAAGAAACCACAGAACCAGGAGGCTAGACTTGAAAGTGCATTGAAAAACTTGGAGAAAATTATAATATTGCTAATAACAACTTTCAAACCTTTGTAAATACTGACACCGGAGGGGGGGACTAGGGGGGGGGGGGGGGGAGGGCAATTGTTTGTTAAGATTCCCGTCATATATAGGCCTGTGCGAGTACTTGGTAAAGTTGTTTTCAAATTTTATTTGTGAAAAGTAAAAATAAATTCAACTACAGTAAACACCGCCTAATAAACCTGTAGTCTAAAAGAAAATGGAAAAAACAATATTTCCTTTTAACTTATTCTGGGTAGTTGTCCAGAGTTACAGGAAGAGTTCCGTGAAATTGAAGGAGTTTGCCCTGATGACAGATAACCATTAAAATATATACTGCAAAAGTAAAATTGATTTACATTTTGCGTGCAGTTGATGAGTCTACTTTACAATTTGTGAAATATCAATGGAGACGTTTCGAATGTAGTTTTTTGATGTTGTCTAAGAGTGTTTCCTGTGAACTGTAGAACAATACTATACTCGTTCTTTGTTACTTCATCCGTGCTTTAATGCTGTGCTAAGTTTTCCTCTATTAATTTGTCTGAAAATTAAGAAAAAAATCTTATCAGTTTATTTAGCGTAAGATTTTTGTTTTACTGTAATTACTACAGAGTGTAAAAAAAAAATACCGGTAATTCAAAAACCTACTCAGAGTGATATCTGATAGTAACAACTGTTTGTTATAATCCCTGCCATGAGAACTATACCTATACTAGTCATAGGCCTAGGGGAATGTTTTCAAATTTTAGTTCTGGAAACCCACGTCCAATAAATACTACCTCCTAAACCGGAAGTCTAAGAGGATATGGACAAGCAATATTTCCAATTAGTCTAACTTACGCAAGGCTTTTTTTCAGTTGCAGAAAGAAACACATCCAAATTCCATGAAATTAAAGAAGTTTGCCCGAAGATAAAGAACCATTAAAGCAAATACTGCACAAGTATTGCACTTTGTGAAATATCAACGGAGATGTTTCGAATATAGTTTTTTTTATGTTTTCTAGGAGTTTGTCCTACGAAGTGTCGAAAACGATACCACCAAACAAACTCTTTTGATATTCCGTTTATGATCAATTCTTACTGTTGTGAACATGTGAAAACTTGACTTGTGAAAGAAACGTTGCAGCTGAACGGCAAAAAAAAAAAAAAAACACAGCATCATTAAAAAAAGGTGCATCGTTCCATTTCATGCTTGGTTTAGACCTTAACAAGTTCTTCCAACTTTAAGTCTCTTCATTGCCCTCTCTTCTTTGATTTGATTGAAAGCCGATGAATTCCTACCTACAGCAAGAAAAAATAGTCCTGCATACTTTGAACTAATGTTTTGTAAGCGTATTTTCTCGCTGACGATTTCTAGAGACTACTGATATTCAATTGCATGTGCTTAAAATTCAATAGAAAATTTTTGAAAACTTTACTAGACTAGATTAGTAATTGTAGCACTAAAAATCAACTGGCATTAATGTCAGATGATTGGGGTTGGAAGGCTAAAACTGAAAACTGGAAACGTTGAAGTTTTCATGAATATAAGCGACTACAAAACCGATTGGAGTAATTAAATTAGACACATCCTTTAATATCACTAAACCAGGAATATAAATCGTGTTGAATGTTGTTGCCATTTAACTTTAGTTGTTACGTTGTGTTATATTTTGATCTTGCTATCACATCTTAGTGAGTGCAAAGTAACTGGCGAAAATAGCTTCCACCTTTTTTTATTTTTACATCACGTGGTTCATATTTATGTCAAGGAAAAATAAAGTTTAACTACCTTTGTAAATTTGTGTTCATATTCCAGTTTTGTTATCGAGTCATATTTTTTTTTTAGTATTTTTTAAATAACTTCTCAGTTCTTTGAGCTAAAGGTTTGAAATTTTCAACAATGTAATGATCGTTTCGACCCGGTCAAAATGGTACGCCGGAATGTCAAAATCCGTGAAAATTTAGCGAAAATATGATTTTTAGCGGGTGGACCAAGATTCAGAAAACAGCGATCAAAAAAAGATTTTGAACCGCGATAGTTTAAGGCACTCGCACACGCCTGTAAACGAAACAATTGACTTAGCATAGCCAAGGGAAGTTTCCAAGTAATGAATCTCTCAAAAATGGTTGATTACAAACAGCATAGATGAAGGTGAGGTAAGGCTGCAACACCTTGTTTCACTCTTGCTTTGCCTGTCTTTCATTTTTTTTAGCAGCAGCTAAAAATTAAAGACGATGGGCAAAACGAGTTGAATGGACAGAAACAGCAGCTGTAATCCAACAATTTTCTTTATTTATTTGTCTGGAAATAAAAAAAAAATCTATCGACAATAATTAAAGCAGTCAACTAATTTGGAATACACGGAAATAAAATGGAGTTTTAGCTCGTCCGCTCGAACCGTTTTTCAGAACTGCAGAAAAAAATTTATGTAAAGCTGCCAAAATTCAAGCTATCACGTTAAAGCAAATGCAAGTTTTTTGGGTATTTTGATAGAATATGAGTTCTGCTATAAATTTTGCAGTCATTATTAGGGAGTTCTCTCAAATATCTTGTCGTTTTTGGTTTTGCGGGAGTTTTGCTTAATGATGTAAAAAAAAAACGATTAAGCGAAAGACGTTATTTGCAGAGTAAAAATTGGTACACAACAAAATAATAACGGTCGCCACCGTCAGATAATTTAGTAACAATAATAAGAATTGTGACCCCAAAACAATACTTTTTACAGATTCTATCAACATATCAACCAAAAGAGTTTCATTCGATGCCCACAAATTTCGTTTATGCTCAAAGGATTCTTAAAGGTTCCTGATTTGGTAAAAGCTAATAATGACCAATAACCAACACATTTCTCAATGAAAACAAAATCAAAAAGACTCGTCCCATAAATCTACACTGCAGACAGTAAATAATGGTCACAGGAAGTTACCGATGTTAGGTAAAATTATGTTTTATCCACTTCGTTAATACTGCAAGGATTTCTATATATTTGTGATTGATAGCCAATTGATAGCACTTGTTAAACCAGCAATCTCCAGGAAAGCTATGGATAGGAAAGAAATGGGTGGCCTTGAAGGCAAATGAGTACTCAAGTATCTCTATCTGGGTGAACTGTACGAGTTGTCATTTGGAATGAATGCATTCCTTGCATTCGTTTATTGTACGCAACAGAGCAGTCTTTACACTTCCTGTTGTTGTTAACCGTTAAAGAAATATGAAAGAAATGTTGCAGCTAAGTGACATCCTTGTGCAAAACGTTTGGAGATTTATCAATCACATGAGTACAGTTTTGGGCTTTACTTATTTATTTTTGAATGTATAATAATTAGGCCTATGTCTTGGTCACTTCGTTGATTTCACGTAAACCTGGTGAGTTTCCACATTGAACTTTACCTCCTTGCGTCACTTCGGTAGCGGAAAAAATAAACCTCATCATTCCAAAAGGAATTCTAGATACTACCTGTTTCTTAAATTTTAACTGTTTGTAAGGGGCTAAAAATACCTTGTTGGGCGATGGTAACTGTAAAAATGTCTAAAAGGAAAATAGGCTACTCCAGTGAGAGGGTCTGTAAAAGCAGTAAAAAAAAATCGAGAAAAACAAAGAAAAAAACTTAAGGTGGTCTAGACATTGTAGAACCTGATTCAAAAGTTTACGTGCTAGAATTTTTTCGTAAAAGCTTTTTCGTAATTTCATTAAAAGGTAATCACCAGTCGTGGGAGATGACCTAACTAGTAGATTTGCAAGTCTAAAAAAAAAAAAGTATTTTCTTTTTTACGTATGGAATTTATTGGCAAGCCTTTTCCGAAAACAGAAGAGTGAAACTTTAGATGTTGTGTACCAGCTTGCAATTGTTTCCTCAACAATACTAGAAGCTAGAATTGTTTAGGAAATTACTGTACGTTGGTATAGTGCGTCATCTGTCTTGTAATATTGCTTAAGTATGTTATGTTATAATATACTTCCAATTTATAAAACAAACAAAAAAACGTGTGACTCGAAAAATCAGATTCCTTCTTGTCTTGCATTTTTTGAGTAAGATAGAGACTATGATGTAAAGAAACAAATGGTTCACTGGTTAAATTCCCCAAGAGCAATGCAAGACTCAGTTATTTCCATATGTTAGTTTTGGAATTAAAAATAGATTCCAGTTCCAATAAATAATTATTATCTACATGCTGTTCACAACTTTGGAATTGTTTTAAAAATCTGCCGTTTCTTTTTCGAATTGCAAGAAGAAGCGGATTACAATTTTGCGAAAATTGAACAGTTGCTCTATGCGTAGTTATCGTTAAAGTAAGCAAAGCTAAACAAATAAAATTAAACAAGAAAAATAAAATTCAGGGAAGTTCAGCGCCGTCGTGAAATATACCTGCACCATGCAATGAGGTGTTTTGATGAAAGATGGAAATTTGCCCATCAGACTAACTAAGGATTCAGCCTAAAGCAGACACAACTTTATTATGAGATATAACCTTGTTCTTCATACCGTAGTAGAACGATAGTACGAAAATTAATTTAATTTAATTTAATTTAATCAACACATTTGTCGTCATTGTCCGTAAACTTTGACAATACGTACAATAAATACATACAGTAAATATATACAAAAACAGCAAACAGTTAAGACTGTAGGCATAACAATAATAAAGTTAGTATAGAAAAAAACAAATATATAACAAATAAGAACATACATATAACTTATAAAAACAATAAGGTGAAAATGTGCAGCTGGGGAATCCAGAGTCCGCCAGGTTTTACTTTGCACACGTCACAATTAAACCATTGCTGCCTCACAACATCGTCTTTGCCAACTAAAGCTAAAAACTAATTTAAAGAAGTCAAAACTAAAATTTAGCGGACGTTTTCACCATCTTGAATTTCATCTTCCACTTGGTAATAGCACGGAGATTTCCAATAAAGTTTTTTTTTTTATTTTGTCATGTGTGTGTGTGTGTTATCTAGGCAGCATGTTATTGCAACGTATGTGGTAGTAACCAATGCTTAATAAACAGTGCCGAATTGTCAAGGGTATGTATAGTAAAAAAAATCAAAGGTACTAGTCAACTTAAAACTGTAAACTAAAGCGATGGTTCATGTTCGTCACGTAAAGTTGGCAACGACAGGTATACAAAAACACGTATGTACCCATGATGGAGAGTTAGGTCATGACTTGAAATAGCGAGGTCATGGTTTTTTTTAAACTTATGCGCATTCTGCATTGCTCTTTACTAATCAATCAAATTGCTATTCAGTACACACTAAGCAAGCAAAGCGGACTGTAAACAACGTCTGTTTGATAGTGCATGTGATAGTTTAATGAATTAATTATAAGATCGACACAAATTATCGAGCCAATATTTTTGAATTTCATTAACGGCAGAGCATTTAAGGTGATTCTCGTTTTACCAGTTGCATGTGGACGAAAGAATGACATTTAATGGATAGAAAAGTTTTATCTTCAATACAATTAAAATTACAGATATACCCAACTGTTAATTTATTCGGTGACAAGCTCAAAAGAGCCAACGAAAATTCGTTTTCATGCAGCTGCATGCGCGAAATTTATTTAAAATACAATTTATCTTTAGGGCAATTAAAATTAATGAGAATCCAAAGCACCGATAATTTCATTTTCAAAAAGTTGCCTATATATGACAATCTACCCAAAACGGTTACATGATGCGTGATGCAGAGTGCCCCGGCAACTGATCAGCCCAGCTGCTTTTGATATCATGACCGTGTTTTACACTTTATTAAAACACATCATACACACTTGTTTTGCACATTCTTTTTCCGTAGGAAAACTTCATGTTGTCTACAACAGCTAAAATTCGGGGGCCGCCAAAAGGGAAAAAAAACATTTATAGTACATGCAAAAACAGAGGCACTTTTTCATCCAACTCGTAAAAACGTGCACGAGCGGCTGGAACTAATCATTTGTTAATTTCTTATGTAGGAATTTTGGAGATTCCTTCAACTGAAACAGCCTAAACGTATGGAAGTTGGCGTAGTAGTATTTAAATGTTGGAATGTTCTAACGGCTTCAATCATGTTCAACTCCACATCACTTTGGGGGAATATATTCGTTGGCACCAGTTACTTCATCATTATATTTTGCCAGGATTTTTTAATTAAAACGTCTACAAAATAAAATAAAAAAACACGTTAGAAAGCGACTCCGTAGAGTTGGCTGATAAACAGCAACTGTTTGCTATGATCCCAGCCTTGAGAACTAGGACAATGCGAGTACGTGCCATGCATGGTTCAGAGGTTATCAAATTCTATTTCTATTTTTATTGCTATTTCTATTCTATTTCTGAAAGGTAAAAATAAATCTAGCTATAAACCTGGAATCTAAAAGGAAATGAATAAATCATGTTTTTTGCATGAGGTTATTTTTCGGTTGTAGAAAGAAAGCGTCCGAAGTCTGTAAAATTGAAGAAGATTACACTGATGGCAAAGAACCGTTAAAGCAAATACTGCAAATGCAAATATACTGGAGTTACTGCTTTGTGCACAGTTCAGTTCCACTGTTACTCTGTGAAATATCAACGCAGATGTTTTGGATATAGTTTTGTTTTTATATTTTCTAGGCGTTTATCCTACGAAGTGTAGAAAACTGTATCGTCCAACACACTATTTGGTATTTGGCTGATGATTGATTGTTGTGAACGTGCGAAAGCTTTACTGGTGAAAGAAACGTTGCAGCTAACAGTCACTAACTGAACGGCCGAAAAACGACGGCAACAAGCAAAGAAGTGTAGTGTTCACTTTCATACTTGATTGTGTGTAGCTTATTAGGTTATGGATATATTATAACATTAGTTGTTTTTTTCTACTAAAACCTCTTCTTTGATTTGACTGAAATCCGATGAATTCCTTCTACAATTCGGAAAAATAATCCAGAGTAGTTGACATTGAATTCTGCGAGTTTAAAATTTATGAAAATGTTTGATGAAAGTTTTACTTGACTTGCACTACAAAATAGCAATAAAAATCAACTTGCATTAATGTCAGATGATCAGAATTCGGAGGAGGGGGACTGAGGCTTAATGGTGCCTCATCAGCCAGGTAATTAGCGCCAACCTCAGTCAAAGTGCAGTTGGGCGGGTTAGACCCAGAACCTTGGGTCAGTATTCGTCGTCCAACCCCCCTCTTAAAAAAAAAAAAAAAAAAAAAAAATTTTGAAAGATTTCCCAAATATTTTACCTAAATTCCCTAAGATTCAGGGAAAAAATTTCCCTAATTTCCTAAAATTTCCCAATAAATACTGGTTTGAGTTGCCTCCAGTGCTACGAATCAGTTCTGCTCCCAACGAGTTAGCTGTTGTGCTACCCTGTTTGGTAGGTTTGGGCCCAGGTATGGGCTCGGGTTCTTTTTCTGAAGAGCAGGATGAAACTACCGGTATCAGAATTCCGTGGATTTGAAGAAATCCGTACTGAACATAATCCATTAAAGCAACAAAAATTCCATCCATCATGTTACGTCAAATGCAATATTTACTGGAATTATGGTAGAATCGAAGTTCTACTGTAAACTTTGCAGTCATTGTATTAGGGAGTCTTTTCAAATACTTGTTTTTTTTTCTGTTTCGTTGGAGGTTTACCCACGAATTAAAGAAAAACTGCTACGCGAAAGACATTATTTGCAGAGTAAAAAGTAGTACCCAACAAATATGTCTCATCACGTCAGATGATTTAGTGACAATAATAATGGTATGAGTCAAAACGATAACTTATTAAATCCATTAATATACCAACCAGAAGTTTCACCCCGCACCCACAAATTTCGTTTATGACCAAAGGATTTCTGAATGGTCATGAGAAAGACAAATAACCTGTAACATAAGGGTAAGGATCATGACTGGGTAACGACATACAGTCCGTAACGTAAATGATCGATAACCGACAATTTCGTTATAATTAAAATAAAAAAGACACGTTCAATAAATCTTAACGAAATTATAACATCAGATAAAACGATGTTTTGTCGATTTAATCCGCATTAGACACTACATGTTTGTGATTGGTAGCTATTACAAAATTGAAAGAGAATGTAAGCTAGAGTGATTTTTCATTTACCCGGCACTCGCCTAAGTAGTAATCTCCAGTAAAACCTTTGGATAGAAAGGTCAATGGTGGACTTAAGCACTAATTAACTAATGAGGTTAGTTTCAACTCTTGATGAAATTTATTCACTTATCATGTGGATTGCTGCATTATGTCATGTCCGCAGCTAGAACATTACTGCCAACTTCAGTCACATGTGGTATGAATGCATTCGTCGCATTCCATAACTGTATTCAATGCTTCCATATTTTTTCACAATGTCATTTTGTATGCTCTTGGTGTTGTTGTCAACCTCTGCAAAATGTGAAAAACGCGAAAGAAATGATGCAGCTAAGTTACAACATTGTCCTAAACCTAAACTTTTTGTCATTTTGGTACAGTTTAGCTTTTATTTAATTTCCGACGTCTATTAATCATGTCCTAGCCACTTATTGGATTTCGTTGATACCAGACGAGTTTCCATCTCAGACTCAAAAAATTTTTTCCGGGGTAGGTTGAACTAATATTTATAGTCATAACTTCTTGCCTCATTTTTGTGTTGAGCACGTGGGAAATAAAAATCATTCCAAAAGGAATTCAGGACATTGGGTTTTAATTTTTTTAATTTTTAATTTTAGTTAATTGCGTGTGGTCAAAATTCCTATGTGAATAACGGATCAGAGAAGTGAATCAGTTTTCAGCTTTAGTAACGGCCAAACTGTAAAAAAAGATAAAGGACTCGGAGGGAGGGTGGTTCTGTAGAATCAGGAAGGAAAACGAACAAAAACTTATACGTCTCCTGTTCACATAATAGAACACGATTAAAAAGTTTTCATTCAATTTTCCTCAATTTTCCTCAATGAAAAGCGTTTTAGTTTTTCGTGGGAAAATGACGTAACTCTAAGTATAAATCAAAAAATGAATTACCTTA
>JAHWFP010083801.1:0-15817 GCA_023313725.1 Lithobius niger
TTCCTTTTCACTCAAGCCCAATTACGTTACTATACATATTTTTTTTTCCTTTTCACTCAAGCCAATTACGTTACTATACATATTTTATTTTTCCTTTTCACTCAAGCCCGATTACGTTACAATACATATTTTTTTCCTTTTCACTCAAGCCCGATTACGTTACTATACATATTTTTTTTTCCTTTTCACTCAAGCCCGATTACGTTACTATACATATTTTTTTCCCCTTTTCACTCAAGCCCGATTACGTTGCTATACATATTTTTTTCCTTTTCACTTGGTTTGTTATAGTACACGGGTCAACGATTACGTTACTTCATTTAGTGTGGGTTCGTCTTGAACTTACTGGTTTTGTCCACGGGTTCGGTGAATGTGCATGGTTGTAATTGTTGTTTGCAGCATTATTGTTAGACCGTCGCTTCAGCAATGTTTCCTTCGTTAAATTCTTTTTCTTGATCTTTCTTAGGAAAAAGGTATTGTTGTTTTTTTAGCATTGTTTGCTGAGCGCTGGCGAAAAGGTGGCAACTACAGTTTTATGGGTTCTTAATGCCCTTTTCGGCGAAGGAAAGCCCAGCTGAAACAATGCGCAACAATGTAAAAGCCCATTGTTGCCGGGAAAGCCCGCACTTTTCATCTGAAGGCGGGAAAAGTGCGGGCATTCCCTAAGGAATGCCCGGGGTTTGAAAAACAGCTTAATTTAACAAAACAAAACAAAAAACACGTTTGAAGTAGCAAAGCACTACATTACAATGCCGTTACATTTACAAAAGATTACGTAATGATTGTAAAATGGTTACAGTTTTTAATGACCAAATGTTTGACCGGGTTTTCATTTGTAACACTCCGGCCTGATACATTTGTTACGACGTTCAAAATACCGATGATATTTGCTTGCATACCACGGCTACTTTTCTTGTACTGTTGTAAGGATTTCAAGTTACGTTGGCCAGTTGTTTGCGCAATGAGCTGCTCGTCTACGTTGGCTCGATACAAAGTTGTTGCTGACACGAATGTTGTGATTGCTAAATTAGCCATCCAACTTAGCAATTGGCATCTGTTGCAACATTTTTGACGATGTTGCGCGGAACATTTTTACCCACGAGGCGGTTGTAATACAAAATGTTATTATTGTATTTCTTTTTTGGGCAAAAATACACAATCTCAGTATTTGCATGTTCGGCCCAATAATTTTGATACAGTCTGTGCACGTTGCCAGTACAACGAGAAGGATTGTCGGAAAGAGAAAATGCGTTGACGATCTTTGGTTGCACTTTTATATGTTTTAAATAAATAAGGACAAATTCCTGTAAATTACATGAAGGAAAGAGGAAAACAAGCCAAACAGCAAAAATAATACACTAGAATTAACGTAGTACAGTAAGTCACTTTTGGAGTGGCATGACCCGGATTCAAACTAGCAACCCAATTCGTCCCTAGATCACATAGCTGTTCGGCTTGTTTTCTTCTTTCCTTTTATATATTTTGACCCACGTTGATTTATTTTTGAAACGTTTAATATGTATTCAAGGTATTCTCGCCCATTTTCATTTGACCTGCCAAATGTTTTTTGCCTTTGTGTTAAAGTTCTGTCCTCATTTTTGCCACGCAACGCACAAACATGCACATCGAAAAGCACAAACACGGAATACGATAAGGTATTTTGATCATCAGTAGCCTACCAAGAATTTTAGTTTTCCGCAACACGTTCAACTATTTTCGAATCTTTACCAATAATGTAAAATAATGGCCCGTTATTTCAAGAACGTAACAATACCACGTTCTTTCAAAGCATAGAACGTCTGCCAACAATAGCCAAGAATGGGAACGAGCTCTTCGCCGTAATGGGCATTAAGTCGGATAATGACCGAAAACCTTGTGCATTCCTAAACAATGGCCCTCGGGACGCTGCGCGCCCTCGGGCATTGTTTAGGAATGCCCGCGGTTTTTGGTCATTATCCTTTACAGAATGCTCAGCGGCACAACAATTTCCCAAAGCGAATTCTGGAGTGACTGTGTTGAAGCTAGCGAGGTTGGTAATTTTCTAATTTTGCATCGCAGGGCGTAAGAACTTGCTGCTAACGGCCTTAACAAAGTGGCACTCCGTCGTTTTTAGTTAAAACACCCGCTTTAACCTGCGGGAGGTGGTATATGACGTCACTTTTCTCAGCTTGGCCGCCTCCAGTGTTGGCTGCAACGAAGGTTTTCTTTTTTTTTTTCTTCTTTGAGCAAAATAAAAATTATTTATAAAAAAAACATAATTTCAGCATTTCTGGACCCATACAAAAGAAATACCTGCCCTGTGATAGCCATGTCGCCTAACTGTCCTAAACTTAATAATCCATTTTCACAGACTGGACGGTATTCAAGCTCTCAACCTTTAGGTTAGCAGTCTGATAACTTTACCAATCACGCAACTCCAAGTTTAAAGTGTATGATAAAATATTATGACGTAATATTTCGTTTGTTGCTGATTGTTACTACGTAATCGACAATACTCTTCACTCTGCTGAACGCTCGTCCTTTTATTTTGCTACGGTGCAAAGGAATGAGCCCACTCGCCATTTTTATTTGCTACCGTGTAAAAGAATGAACCGGCTAGCCCTTTTTCACTGTCCTTTTATGTCACTTCCTCCTCTTCCAACTCCTCTTCTATTCCGTTTTACCTCTTTTATGACATAGATTAGTTTTAAATCGTTTGGCATGTTATTGAAGACGAAGAATAGTATTTTTTTCCTAATTTTTCCGTAAATATTCTTACATAAAGGTGTCTAAGTTTACCTTCCGTATACTTGCATTTTAAGTAGCCTTAAATGGCACATAAAGTAAAGTAATAGGCATGTTTCAATTATGCGGCACATATAAACTAATCAATTCTCAAAATATGTTCTTAACTAATTACTGTAGCTTTCTGTTACAGTTTGCCTTCCATTTCCAAAAATTCAGAATATTACTGCTATCTTCACCTTTAGCACATTTTTATCGCCTGCTTTGGTTGTGTTTTTCTACCTTCTCAACAACTGACAATAAAATGGCAGTGTGGAGGGGGGGGGGGGCACCAATTGTCCAACACGAGCACACGACGAAGTTCAACCCTGGAGAGAGATTTCTAGGGACGTGCACAGGCCCCAGAAAGGGCAGGGGCAACAAACTTTTTTTCTGGAGGCTTTTTTTTTTGGGGGGGGGGCGGGGGTGTTTTTTTACATATTTTTTTTGCTCGTTGCCCCCCCCCCTGGCATTTTAACCTTTTCTGTCTTTCTTTGCACCACTTACGTAGCAGTTATTGTCCTTTTTTTGCCTTTTTTCAGACCTCTTACACTACCACTCCAGCAAATGTCGGCCATTTTTTTTTCAGAAGAAGGGCACTTTGCCATGAGGGCTGGCACCCCTCCGCCCCTCGTGTGTGCACGTCGCTGACGATTTATTTCATTTATTTGTCAAAGTCTGTATCACGTTAACTTCGAACTTCAATAAGAGTTCTGCGTTCATTATTGATGTGGTAGTTAAAACGTACGACAGTTCGGAAAGTTTCTTTATTTAACTGTTCAGGAAAATAGTTTTTTCTCCCCACCATTCCCCCATCAACCCTTCCCCTCTTCCCCAATCCCCCCCTCCACACGCACAGTCTTCCTCCGCAATCTCAACTTAATTATTAGAAATAGCTTCTTAGCGAAATAGAAGCGGGAGTTTCATTAGCGTTTCGGAGCGCGGGGGCGCCAAGAGCCGGTTCCGAACGGCCCCAATTTCCTCCCTTTCGCGCCACTATTTCGGGGGGAAAAAAATTAAAGTTGGTGCGAACCCGCCGCCATCTTGTATTTGTTGCGCATGGGCGTGCGACGGAGGCGTGAGCGTCGTAAAAACGAATATAACTAATAAAACAGGGGAATAAAGATTACACGTTCCAGAGAAAAAGAGGCCAAGGGTCAGATGGAACCGTCCAGCAAAACGACCATTTGGAGGCCCTTTCGGACATAAAACTGTCAACAAGAACAAGTGTCTTGATTCCCCCGTAACGCCAAACGGGGGGGGGGGGGGGGGATTAAACGATCTTCAGCACAAAAGGCTGCGTTTTTGTCCTTCGCATTAAGAACGAAGCCGAGCCGGTTAAGGAGTGCATTTATGCAACAAGGTTCTAACTTGCTGAGAGCTTTTGTTAGCCTATCTACATAACTACAAACAAAAACGTCAAGTGTGCCTTAAAAAATGGGGTTATATGATTGAAGTTGCACTTAATAATAATACAAGTTTGTTGCAAATGCAACCGGAGTGGGAAGGACCTGGTGGCCACTGAATGCCATCCGATGTTAAAGCTAAAAAATTATAAATAACAAAAGCTGAAGAATTTAAAAGTTTGAAACGAAGATTGATGGCTCGGCTGCAGAGGAAGGGTTGATGGTATTGGGTTAGGGTCACGAATGCCTTACCACCAAGGTTAGACCTACCAGGGACGCAGTGGTCCCCGATGGCACCGCCAAAAGTGTGGGACAAGTGGGGGGTGAAAGCCGGGTGTAATTGTCAACCTTTCTTAAAAAATAATAATAAAATAATGTAAATAAAATAATCGTAGATTAAAGCTTGGCCAAAGCCAATTGTCAATCTTAATAAAGATAATAAAAATAAAGTGAAGTAAAAACATATGTTGTGAAGTTGTAACCAGAATAACACACAGCATAAGTAAACCATGATGGTTTAAAACAAAAGATATAGAACAAGCAGTTATTAGAAATTAAATGCGCTCCGAGCAGAGCTGGAGCGCACACCGAGGGTCAAGCTCGACAAAACCCTGAGAGGTCTACCCTCCTGACCAATTTCCTAAAGCTGGCCAGAGAAGGTGCGATGACAACTTCCCATGGTAAATGGTTCCAAGGATCCACAACACGATTACAAAAGAAAAATTTACGGGTGTCAGTCCTAGAGCGATCGACCACCAGCTTCAGTGGATGGCCTATAGTCCTCTCACAACCACGAATAACAAAAAATATAATTGTTAAAATGTACACGGATAAAATTTGACGATTTTTAATTGAAATAATCAGATGTACACTTGAGAAAATTGCATCTGTTTATGTGCTGTTGTGATTTACGTTTTAAATATGTGATTCGTAAAGCACAACAGAACTTAAACAGATGCAATTTTCCCAATTGTACATTTGGTTAATTCAATTAAAAATCATCCGTTTTTTTATCCGTGTACATTTTAACAAGTAAAGTGAAACTTCAGTCATATAACCCCTTCTCTTACGGCACACTTGACGTTTTTGTTTGTAATCCGTGTACCTTTTTTTTACGGCTATGACGTCGCGTTACAAAGGTTTATGCATGCAGTCGATTGTTGCCGGTCACTTTAAAACAATTCAACTCATCTCTGAACGCCTGGATCTATGAAATAAATACGCCATTCTATCCTTTCTAGCTGCCAGCTTCGAGACCTCTTGGACTCTCGAAATTAGCAACGTAGGCCAATGCCTCTTGGCCTCGAACGTAGCAACGTAGCATAGTTTGATTTAAAACTATATGCGTTTAGCTGAAACACACCCATTCTATCAATTCAATTCAATTTTTTTCCGGAGCCTGGACCTGAAGTCCTACGCCCCTTACATAATTTATAACAAACCAAATACCAACACTCTAAATCGTAAACCCCAAATCACCAAAACACTTAAACGCTAAAACTATGCACGTAATTCTGTGATCACTGTACCAAAAACACCAAAAAGAAAAACAAATCCAATGAAACTACCCTTGTCGCACCTCACCCGCACCGAATCACGGCACTGCCACCAGGGGCGTAAAGGTTTGGGTTAGGGGAACCAGACAAACAAGCTCTCGCATTCGTTCCAGCCCTTCCTATATCAGCGCCGTCTTGTATCCCAACATGCCAAGCGGCAAAAAACAACAGCGCATGCGCAAGGACGGTTGCTCGCGCCCGCCATATTGAAATCCTCGCTTCGTTTTACACAGGCAAGTAACGCACAACTTTCAATCGATTTATTAACTAACAACAACATGCCACCGGATTCGAATACTAAAATACATTTAAAAAAGCTTTAATAAAACGCAGGGTGACTGTGCTGAACTGTGTAAATTCAAACTCGACTGAAAATTCGCGATGCTTCCACTGTCTTAGGCGCGTTTCTAATTCCAGTAGGTGAGGACTTCAATCATATCCATACTCGGCTATGATAAGATCGTATAACTCAAGACTCAAGTAATTTTAAGTAAGTATCTAACAATCACTTTAATCCCTTTTAATTCTTGGTGCACGTGTTCGTGCAGTATTATGTATTTGCTACGGTGCTGAACAGTTCGTGGTCCTCATGCTATGGATTTCAAACTTTCATCTAAACCTTTGATTGTTGAAGGGTAAAATGAAAGAATCCGTGTTTCAGCTAAGAGCGCGTAGTTTTAAAAGAAAATTAAGCTGCGTTGTGATGGCCTCGAAATTGGCAGCTAGAAACGATAGAAAGGCTTATTTATTTCGTAGATGCGGGCTTTCAGTGCTGAGCTGGATTGTTTCTAAGTGGACAGCAACAATCACCGCGGAGCATGAGGCTTATCATTGCTACCGTGCAAAGTGGTCGGCAACAGCAAGACCTCTGTAAGTGAAAACAAAACAATAATGAGGCAGTGTTAACGCCGGCGATATACTTTCTGCCGCTCCCAGAAAAGAAAAATGCCAAAGCCAGGGCTAAAGGTTTCTACTTTGTTCTACAAAACCGTATTTGTTTACATTCCATAGAAATACTTAAATGTCAGTGCCTGGAGACCGAGTCCGGAAAAGGGATCGGGGTAGCGTCATGCCCGGGGTTGCTGATTGAGTGAGCATAGCGAAAATTTGATTGACGAAACTTAATTAGGTCATACATGGCCATACACATGATCGACCAAACCATACCAGTATTGCAAAAGGTGCATCCAACACCACCCGTGCGTGCATACAACAGACTTCAGCAAGCAATACAACATTATTAGCCAGCAAACAATTTTTTCATGCAACGGTGTATCCAGTGATTTGAGTCACAAGGCACATTGATTGAGTGAGCGAAGTAAACGAAAATCAGAATTTGTTTGCCAGTGTGCGCATAAAATGGATTGAAGAAGCTTAATTCGGTGAAACATGGACAAATACATGAGCAACCAAACCGTACCAGTGTTGCAAGCAGTGCATCCAAGACCAGCCGTGCGTATCATGTGTTTCCTCTAGTCTGTGTATTAAAAGCCTACCGAGCCGAATTTTTGTGAATTTTGTTACTGATATGTCGTTAGTAATTGGTGTGTGAGGGTGCCGATAGTTTCTATGGACAGTTACCACGGTGCAGATTTGCACCTTAGCACCGAATTTCAATTGGTGGTGGCATTCCGGAATTTACAGAACCGTTAATTATCAGTTTCATTGTTTTACATTGTTTCAAACATTGTTATTAGGCAACAATGCAAATCGGTGAACGCCAGACGCAAAGCGTAGGCTGAGTTTAAACAATGCTAACAGCTGGAAGTAAGCTGTTGTTCGCAATTGTTCACAAAAATTAAACGATCAGCGCTTATCCCTTACCATTGTTAAACCTTCTTCCCCCAAGAAGGCAAGGGGGAAGAAGGTTTAACAGTGGTACATAAGGGATAAGCGCTGATTGAGTGAGCAAAGCGAGCTAAAATCAGCGTTTGTTAACCAGTATGCCCAAAATTGTGATTAAAGAAACTTACGTTGATGTAGCATGCATGGACACACACATGAAAGACAAAGGAATCAATCCTGGTTTCCCCGTGAATCTTAACAGTTTTAAAACAAACGAAAAACGGGAGTCTGGAATGACACTAATAAACGAATAGCGACAAACGCAGTCATCTGAACACGTTTTACAGCGGTAAGGGAGATGCACTGATTGAGTTAGCAAAGCGAACGGAAATCGGCGTTTGTAAAGCAGTATGCGCAAAATTGCGATTTTAAATGAAACTCACTTTAATGAATCACGGACAAACAGGACAGACAAAACCAAAAGTTTATTATACAGCTCTAGTTCGCCTTTATTGGCAGTAAGTTGCCAGTTTCAGGCGTCGTTGTTACCTTTTCCCCATTTTCGCAATTGTGGTTTCTTAACTTTTTTCCCCCAGTGATCTATTCTTGTTCATGTTCGTGACCCGCTGGTAAAAAAAAATGTGATTAGCCTGCAGTTTGTTCGTGATTTTTTTTCTTATCATTCAAGAATTTATAATCGGTAAACTTAACCTTGACAAAAATATTAGTGAAAACTTGGTTCACTAGCGGGTAACCCATCTAAGGAAGGCAACCCGTCTAACCGTCAAGGTCACCTGTCTAATCCGTACGTGTACCCATTGTTGGCTTCTGTTACCCGAATTACAGAAGAGCTGCTCAAGAGCTACTTCCCATGAGGCAGTGCTGCGGCTGATGATGATGTTATGTCTCTTATGATATTGACCCTTTCCTGAAAATTTGGCTAAAATTGTTCATATATGAACGATTCGTTTTTCGTCCAGTGTCATTCTGGGTAGACTACCTTCGTCGAATTTTTTTTTATTTTAAACAGCAAACTGGCAGAAGATTATGGTCATGGCAAAACAAAAATTGTTGTGTTGTTTACTTCTAGCTTTATTAAAATACTAGCATTATTACCCGGCTTCTCAGTCCCGGGGTTTGTTTTACCTGGGTTTTGTTTCGCCCGTGGTTGTTTCCCAGTTTTCGGTCTGTACAGACGCATTGCCCCCCCCCCCTCTACCCTCCCACTGCCTACACACGGGGTATTTCTCGTTCAGGGCCCCACCCCCTCCCAGTTTATCGCTTTGACTTGAGCGAACCGTACCGTGTGAAAAATAACTGTCCTTTTAAAATGATGTCGTTTAAGACTTGCAGCTGAGATGATCACGCAGAGCACATTGATTTTCGAGGCAACAATGTTCCAATTTCAACTTTCAACTTTCAAGGCAACAACGGAACAGTTTCAACTTCTGGCCAAACAAGTGACACCCCTTGCCCATTTTCGCTGCACGGGTTGCTGCTTGGTGGTGGTGGTGGTTGGGGGGGGGCGGGGGGGTCGTCTTGTTGTCTTTTTTGCTATGAAACTTTGCGTTATAATGTAAGATTAAAAACAGTTTTAAAATGACTTATTTTCTCATATTTTGTATGTTAAAAATTTCTTTTTGCACTGTCTTCTCTGAAATCTCACAACGACCCCTCTGTCCGAAGGAAGTGCTGCAATATACACGAGCAGATTTTTTTTGATAATAGCTACAAGGAAAAAGAACAACAGTGTAATTTAAAATTGCTTCAATGTGTCCTCGTTTCTTACCGTTTCCTAAATTATACCTGTTCTCGCGCAATAGAACAAATTCTATAACGGTATCAAACGAGGGTAGAAAACATCGCCGGTCGTAAAAATGTGACGCAAAAACAAAGCTTATGCATTTGCGTAATTTGTGGCTACTAGTATTTTTTTTTTAGGGTATTGTTTTTTTATTTTTATTTAGCAAAGAAGGATTAAACAAATTAGATATAACTAGCGGAGTTGCTCCCTTCGCTCCGCGTCGTCTCGCTACGCTCGAGGAGCTTTGATGCTGCAACTCTTGTGCTGCTGACAAACATTCCATTTAATTTGCCGTTTAATTTGCCGTTCGGTCGGTAGATGGCATCGTATGTTCGCGCTGCTGGCCGTTGCGTTCTGGGCGCAGCTACTATCTCAGCGGGCCTTGGCTGCTACTCTTATAATTTGCCATCCGTCGGTAGATGGCGGAGATGTCATCGTATGTCCTGCTTGCTGCTGCGCTGCAGATGCAGATGGCTACGTTACGGATCGTGTGTAATTCCAAGAAATGCGTTGCATTGCATTGTGCAGCAATTAAACTACCTGTCGGATAAGTTGTTCACTACGAACATTTATCCGGGACAATGTTGCGCTGTTCACGCTACTAACGGACAGAACACAAAAGAAAATCTCATTCGAAAAAGATGTGTTGATTCACTGAACCCTGTTAGTCAACCACCATAGTAGGCTTAATAGCTGTCCACCTCAACCACCTTCCCCCTCCTAGCTGCCCCATTTGGTACCGTCCACGCCGGCATTGAAATCATGGCGCTTCTTATCTCAATAGCCTACAACCACACGGCCATTGGTCTTAACATGGGATATATGTATATAAACAGACGTACACACGGACACGCCAGTGCGCGAGACCAAACTGAAAGCTGTCTTATTCGTCAGATGCAACGCATCGACAAGAAGACGAACGCGCGTCTCGTTCGCGTCTCCCTCTCTCCTCGTCCTCGCGCCCGCAACCAAAGTTAGTTCGGCCTCTGATTGGCTGTAAGCTCCTTTTCCCGCGTTATTATTAACGTACGGGGTCACGACTGGTTTGAAATGAGAACTTCGTAATAATGAGGTTTGTCGTCCTATGTGTGTGACTTGTGTTGTGTGATAGCATTCGACTTGCCTTTGAGTTGCCTTAATAGGATTGACGGGTTGACAGGAAAGCGCGTGCATCCCCCCCCCCCCCCCCCTCCCGGGGGGCCCCCCCGACCCGGCTTGCCCAAGTTCATACCCCTCCCCCCCCCCCCCCCCCCCCCGCCTCCTACAGCAGCAGTGGAGCCCCGATCTCATTTGAAAGCGGGATTCTTCCTTTTCCTTTCAAAACTGAGTGGCCGTAGTCTTCGATATGACTGCAGCCTCAGTATAATGAAGGAGCACAGAATTGTAATGGCGATTTCGCTACTCCCGATGCTGTTTTTAATGCTAAATTACCGGAAAATACAGTAGCCTACAGGTAGTTTTGACCAACGAAGCCACAGGACCTATTTTAGTTGAACAGATCGTCGAGAGAACAGCGGCACACTTTTGCTAAATCAATTTTGGGACTTTTGGGACTTTTGGCACACCCGATTTAAATCACGCAAAGTTTAATTTTTTTTTTTAATGAAAGAGGACATTTTTGTCTAAAAGGGCAGGGGCAATACTTCCCCGTTGTTCCCCCCCCCCCCTCCCCTCCCCGTGTGCACGTCACTGTTCCAAGACAGTTATTATTGGTTGATGTTGGGAGGATTGGGGGTTGGCATTAGGCGTTCCCTTTACTAAAACTTACCTACGTTTCCATAATTATCCTCCTTTTTAGGAAATCCTTATGTTACAACATTTCTCACTGATTTAATTCTCCGTGTTTCCAAGAATCCACTTCGGTTAGGTCAATGCCTTTCCTGTGTAAAGGTTTTGTCAATTATCAGCATTCCGTAAGACATTCTCTTGCCAAAGTCAATCTCCATGTTTTCAGGAATCTGCACTGTTAGGTTAAGGCCTCCCCATGTAAAGGTTTCTCTGTTATCAGCATTCTGTAAGGTATTTCTCTTGCTAAAGTCATTCTCCATGTTTCCAGGAACCCATTTCGTTGGGTCAAGGCCTTCCCTGTGTAAAGGATTGCTCTATTATTAGAATTACGTAAGACCTTTCTCTTGCTAAAGTCATTCACCGTGTTTCTCTGAATCCGCTTGGTTAGGCCAGCACCTTCCCTGTATCAAGGTAGTCCCCCATTTGTCTTGCTAACGTCATTTGCCGTATTGCCATGAATCACTTTGTTAGGTCAAGAACTTCTCTGTGTCACGGTATTTTTCAGCATTCTTTACATTATGACATTCGTCACACTAATGTCATTTGCAGTGGCTTACAAAATCCTTTTGGTTAGGTTAAAGTCTTCCCTGTGTCAAGGTATTCTCTATTTTCATGCATTCGCTCCGTTATGACATTTCTATCTCTAAATTTATTCGCAGTGTTTCCCAAAGTGCCTTTGGTAAGGCCTTCCCTGTGTAAAGATAATTCCCTATTTTTAGGCAGACTTTACAGGAAGATATTTGTCTCATTGACGTCATTCAGTGTTTCACAAAATCCTTTTGGTTAGGTTAAGGCCTACCCTGCGTCAATGTTTTCCCTATTTTAAGACATTCTTTACGTTAAAACGTTTGTCTCCCTGAAAGTCATTCAGAGTGTTGTCCAAAACCCCATCTCATCCCATCAAGCTATTCTGTGTTTTCTGTGGAGCTTGTAGCACTGATCTGGCTGTTGAGTGGATCCGACCTTCGGGCCATGCATTTTATCATCGTTTGTGATTCCAAGAGTCTGTTCTCCTTTCCAGGGTTTTTCAATTTATGCAGGAGGATGCGATAAGACCAAGATTTGAAGGTGTCTTTAACATTTCTGTGATGTGTGGCGCAGTGGTTACCTGGATCAGCACTGTGACTGAGATTGGCGCTATTGATCCAGCTGTTGACACCCCAAAAGCATCAATCCCCGTCCCCCTCCCCCTCCACCCCCCCCAAAAAAAAATAATCTTTGATTGGATTAAGGCCCTACCTGTGTCAATTTTTTCCTATTTTAAGACATTCTTTACATGCAGACAGTTGTCTCACTAAAGTGGTTCACGGTGTTCCCCAAAATCTTTTTGGGTAGATTAAGGCCTTCTCTATGTCTAGGTATTCCCTATTTTAAGGCGTTCTATGCGTTCACAGTGTTTCCAAAAATCCGTTTGGTTAGATTAAAGCCTTTCAATTAAAGCAACAATTAACCAATGGGGAGACAATAAATGGCAGCAACCAGCCAATCATGGCTCCTTAACACCGATTAAATGACCTCACGGTATTTTATTAGATTAATTGTCAGCCTCACTCCTCCATCTTGAATTAACTTTCGGTTCGTTTTGTATTCTGGCTAGAAAGTATGAAAGAACTGCATTTGGTAGGTCTAAACCAATTTCTGAACGTATACGACGTATCTGATAGTCAAGTGACACATTATTTAAAGTCTCGGCGATGTGCGTTTATTCGTTGGTTTCCATAGCAACACGAGGCACGAGGAGCGTGCGTTAGGGCGCGTTTACGCACGGACAATTTTCTCGCTTACTAGTTTTTACTTGGTCAATACTAAATCTACTGGCTGCTTCCCGCCTTTGCCGGAGAATGCGGCTGCAGCATGCGTAGTAACCATGGCAACAACGCGACCGCAAGTTTTCTCCTCGTGCCTCGCGACACGACGTACGATGCTTGCAACATGACAGCGTCGATTTATGACAACTAGAAAAGAAGTTTTATTGCAGTACAAGACGACGGACAGATTTTTGAATGCCGGTATTCGATGCTTTGTCTTCGATTCGACTACTCCGAAATGGACGCCATGTTACATTTTGAATTCTAGCTGCGAGTAGCTATTTATTCTACCGTCGATTGATCACTGCTATGAAGCTGTTTTCTTTCAGCGAGAATAGCAAACTTTGGAAATAGTGTGAAATGGCAACAATGTTGTAGCAATGTTTAAAATGACTGTTGCACTTTGTTCTTTTTCCGTGTTGTTATTTATAATACATTTAATTTGTTGTCTATTACCGCATTCATTTAATAGAAACGGGAAATGAATCGTAAATAAATAGCAGTTGCCTAGCAAATAGCTTTCGGTCGGCGAGCGAGAAGATCTCGTTGCGTAAACGAGCCCTTACGTCGTTCTGGTTAGGCGTACCGCTGCTGCCGATACTATTACCGTGAGAAGCATGGCGATCGAGGCAACCTCAGTACTGTAATAATATACGGTACTTGAATTAATTGGATACAGTTGGGGGATAAATTAATAACAATTACCGTAAAACTTAATATCATTACGGAATATTCTATTTTAAATCTTTCAACAATACTTTGATTAAAAATAAAACACGTATTTACTTTCCTTGAATCGCTCTGGGAGTTGTCCGCTTTCACGTTGAGTTACTTTCAGTTTCGGTTAAGTTAGTGATACGTTGTTGGTGAAACAAAACTACATTATTCATGAAGACGACAGTAGAAAATAGCATTCGTACAAATACAAAGCGAGCCAGTGAGTGCATGTGGCAACAATTTGTTTGCTTTCATTATTTCGTGCAAACAAGAATTGTAAATTCAAGCGAGAATCCACTACAACACAACTAGGCCGTGTTATGCAAGTTGAAGTTTTATTTTAAAGTGGATGTTTACGGGAGACGGTATATTCTCGTTTCAAATTTAACTCGAGCATAGTTTAAGTCTCGATAAATTTTCTCAATCGATAAAAAAAAACTACGCTCTCGTTACACTATTACTGAGAAATTCACTGGCAGTGTTTTCCCAGATTCCGTTGGAGGCATGTCAAGGTATGCCCCGTTTTAAAGTATTCTTTACATTACGACATTTGTCTCAATAAAGTCGCTCGCAGTGTTTCCCTAAATCTCTTTGGTTATAGATTGAAGCCTTCCCTGTGTCAACATATTACCTATTTTAAGGCATTTGTATCACTAAAGTCATTGGCAGTGTTTCCCCAAATTCCTTTGGTTAAGCTAAGGCATTCCTTGTGTCAAGGCATGTCCTATTTTGAGGCATTCTTTACGTGACGACATTTTTTGTATCACTAAAGTTACTCGTAGTGTTTCCCCAAATCCCTTTGGATAGGTTGAGGCCTTCCCTCTAATACGGTATTCCCTAATTTTGGCCATTGTCTCGTTGAAGTCATTCACCTTGTTTCCAGAAAGTCTTTTAGTGAGTAAAGGACTTCTCTTTGGCCACGCTGCTTTGTTTTCAGGTATGCTTATGTACGTTAAGGCATTCCCTGTATTAAGGAATACAGTCATTCATGAATGTCTTTGGATAGGTCAAGGCCTATCATGCGCCAGTGCGTCCCTATTTTCAGGCAGTGGTCACACGTTAAGACTTTCTGTGTTAATTTTAAGTGACATTAACAAAGATGGTAATGGCATAAAAATATACAAATATAAATTAAAATTTAATTTTCAACTCACTACGCTTACAATGGGTCCAAAACCTGTTTCCTAGTAATGAGTGGGTTGGATGGGTGGAAGGACCTGAGCATCCCGTATTCACCCAGGTCAAAACCGGCTACTGGTTTTTTTTTTATTTTATTTTATTTATTTATTTATTTATTTTAATAATTAACTAGCCATGTCCTTCGCCTCGCTCAATCCACTGGCCTCGATCGATGCATGCTTCATGCAATTTCTTTGATTTCAAGAACATCACAAAATCGATTTACTAATAATTTCAACGTAACTAATTGCAATTATTGCCCACAGTTCGTCCATCACATCCCTCAGCACGCTTGCTCATGACGTCATAGTTTTATCGGAAAAGTTTGTTCAGGCATAATAAACTTTTCATGAACAAACTATGACGTCATGAACAAATGTCATGACGGTCAAAAAAAGTTGACGTTATTTTGTAGTATTTGAAGGAATGATTATCGAGCAGATGGAATCCATGGATGAATGATAGCATACACAGGATAACTTGTATTACCAATTTATTCTGAGGGCCAAGGCAACCATGAGAGGAGCCTTCGTTTCACCCCCAAAGAGCTCCACCGTCCAAAAGCCTCGAACAATATCCTCGTCCCCAAAACGGTACGATTTCCCACGAACCCAACTATTTGCCAACAATGTCTCCATGAGCATTCTCAAACTACACACTAGAAGATGCCATTCATGTCAACAGTATTTTTGTCGTATTTGATGGTCATACAATCAAGTTACAGCGACAAAAATAGGCCTAACGGTTGCGCAATTTAATTATCTTTCATTTGTTCCTACTCCCATCTTTGTAGGTGCCTTGGTTCCAGAGGAGTAGAGGTACACGCGCGCGCACACACGCACTTCGTACGTTGTGAATGATGTTAGATTTATCATCACGTAGGTATATCTACAATACGAATTGAATTTTCGTTTTAAAATTAGGCTGTTTTTCGTAATACAATTGTTTTTTTGTTTTTGTTTGTTTTTTTTTTGAAAATGAAAGCCAACTGAAAAGAAGTAGTGGAAGAAG
>JAHWFP010083804.1:0-15983 GCA_023313725.1 Lithobius niger
ATTTGGCATTCGTAGCGCTTCCGATCTGTTTGACATTTGGCATGACACTTGGCATTTGGATGCGATTTGGCATTCGTAGCGCTTCCGTTCTGTTTGACATTTGGCATGACATTTGGCATTTGGACGCGATTTGGGATTCGTAGCGCTTCCGATCTGTTCGGCGGTTTGCCATTTGGACGCGATTCGTCGTTTACGTTAGCCGTGTAAACACGTGGAAGCGTACTGGAAGAATTGCTATGGCAAACTCTAATCTCTGCACTGATGTTTTTAACTATGTGCTTTTTGACAGTTTCCCCTCCTTTCTTGTTATTGTGCTGTAATTGTTGATACTTGTCCGAAAAAAGATGGCGCACACGCTTACAGCCTCCTCGTAATATGTCTTGCTGCCACTCTTATTCTTGACAAATAATTCTGAAAATAACTGTACATGACTAGGCAAACCTCAAAGACTTAGTTAATGTTTGGTTACTAAGTTTATACATGACCAAATTTTCTACACGCAGACGCAGGGGGGAATAGTCGTAAGAAGGATGTCCGAAGCGAACCGCATTTCTCGATCGAAGGGGCATTCCCCTTCCTGTAAACACGTGCTAGATTTAAGGCGTTTTTCAAAGCACATTGCCAAAATACGCTTTCTAATGGCCGTGAAAACGTAGTTGTTCTCTACCATTGGTTCAAGCTTAGGCCTACCTCTTGTTTTTGTTTCACGTTACTATGACAATAGATTGCCCCTCCGTATCTGGGCGGGCGGGCGTGCTGTTTCTACGGGGACTATTCCAATATGCACGTTCTATTTTTTATGAGAAATTTCTGTCCGCCCCCGTAACAGTTACGTGCTCTACTCTGCAACGAACCGTAATGTTACCGCTGCCATAAAAAAGCTGCACTGGACACTAAAAAGGGAGATAACATAAAATAAATACGTTGATGATTAATTACAATTGATCACATCTGCCATGCAACTAGAAACGTAACACGAATTAAAGTTGAGACGCCCTAACCCAAAATGCCAAATCCAAGGAAAACATTGTAGCTCCCCAAAACAAAATTTGTTCACGATTTCCATCAAGTTTTTCCGCCATTTGAAATGAGTCGTGAATCCGTGATATCACTAATCGTGACTAATCGTGACTTTTATGATGTCACGCGACTCCGGTCAAATGAAGTTTCAACCTTTCCTCACCTATAGTTAAAAACAGTTAAACTGCCGTAGTGTCTTGGAGTCGTCATAATCTTATATACGTTATTGCACCTTCCTTGTTTGTTTTTAAGAGGAGGTTGGCAGAAGTAAAGGATGTACTTTCTCGATTTGTGAAATTTGTTTGAACCCAGTGTCACTTTAACTTGTCAAGGGGTCACCGGCCCTCACCGGCCATTCCTTAACCTGTTGCTGTTCTATGCAACAAACATTATTATTATTATTATCTGGATAGAGCGGAGCTTGATGTTGTCATTAAATTTTGGCGGGTCACAAACTAGCATCTACGTATGGCGTGCGTGCGTGTAACTCTACTCAAGAAGAGTAGAGAAAACACTGTAGTAGTTAACTTAAAGAATCGAGCCATTAAAGGCCGGTTGCCAACAAATTAGCACTGAAGCATTTAGGCCTATTGAGTTCTCTCTCGGAGGAAGAAAAGGAATGCACAAAGGAAAACTTTTAAACGCAACAAACAAGCCACGTGACTCCTTAATTATTGAGTAAAAGTTTGGTACGCCCTCGTGCACCTGGAAACAAGCTATAAGGCTTAACGATATTAGTGTCACTAGATGGCGCCACGGAAAAATATAAAAAAATTACCCTGGCGCCATCTAGTGACACTAATATAGTTTAGCCTTACAGCTCCTTCCCAGGTGCACGAGGGAGTACCAAATTTTTACTCGATAATTAAGGAGTCATGTGGCTTGTTTGTAGCGTTTTAAAGTTTTGCTTTGTGCATTCCTTTACTTCCTGCGAGAGAGAACTCGATAGGCCTATACCACGCGCAATGGCTGTTTGCTGTGACGTGCACATCACGTGATTGGGCTAGTCCAATCAGATGGCCAAACAGCCGTTGTTCTCGTTCGTCATTGGCTAACTCATGGTGACGTCACAGCAAACAGCCATTGCGCATGGTATAGATGCTGCAATGCTAATCTGGTGGCAACCGACCTTTAAGTGCAACTGAATTTAAAACTTCACGACGTTTCGTCCCTCAGGTCAGGGACGTTATCAAGTGATAGCACATTAATTGTAAAACAAAGTTATACACTCACTACACATGCATTTTAAAATGGTCATCACTTGCAATCTGAATGTTGTAAGGTGAACATAATTAAATAATAAACCCGCACAATTCAAAAGAATGTGCAGGCAGTCACTTACGAGCAGCACAGGCAGAAGTTGGGAGATTTTTTTGTACCTTTACTCCTCTTGAACCAAGGCACCTACAAAGATGGGAGTAGGACCAATTGAAAGATAATTAAATTGCGCTTCCGTTATGCCTATTTTCGTCGCTTTACCTTGAAATTATGACCCTCAAATACGCGAAAGCAATCAAAGCTTTTTTTTTTACCCTCATGATGTTTGCTTATGACGTCATAGGTTCTTCATGCAAACCTCCTAGAGCGAAGCGAGACGATGCCAGCGGAGCAAGCGATGTGGCTAGTGATATCTAATAATCAGTAGGGCGTTCACTATTTCTATGTTTTTGTAAAGGTTCTCCACGATTTTAAATGGTGTTGCAATCAAAAGGAAACGCAGATGTAGCTCATTATATTAGCCTAATTATCAAAACAATGTTTACCACATCCGTGGAAGACTGACAGAAGAGGGGGGGAGGGGTGGACCCACTGCACTGTTCCTGCAAAGCGTTAAAAAAACCATTTCACTGGAGTGACTAATCAGAACGCTTCAAAAACCTGTCAAAATGTTCCTTGCGGATGAGTCAGCAAAACCCAGATAAGGTAGCAGAGTTCAAGCCTCCTCGCTCAGGCTGTTCCAGATCGGTACCACCTAGACTGAGAAAAAGTTCCGAAAGACAGTACATGTGTGTTCGCCTCTGTGTAGCTGCGGAGGCGCAAACGAAAAGGGCGAGCACTTTCTGTTTGACTGCCAGCTCTGGGCTCGGGATCAAAAAAGGGGTGGTCAAGTCCTCACGATCTTATACACCAAAAACCTACGGAGTTCCAACAGCTCCAGGCCTGATTTTTTTCAGGCGCTCGCCTTACTCCAGGTCCCTGAATCCTGGTAGGCTTTTCGTAAACCTGCGCTGAGTTTTCTCGATGAGATCAATGTCTTCAACTAAGAACGGGGCCCAAACCGGTGTGACATATTCAATGCTAGGGCGCGTGATGTCATCGATCACGGAAGGCCTCGTTGCCATTATGTCTCCCTTCGGAATTGGATTGATCCTTATCACCTCGTTGTACCTAGTTCTCGTCTTGATAAGCCAGGATTAAACAGTTAAACCGTGCATCAGTTGTGACAAATCGTTTTTACAGATCAAATCAATAAACTCGCTGTTAGACATTTGATTTGATAGACGACGTGGTAAGTTGCAAATAGGGAAAAAAGCACCACACCCAGAATCATCGCACGTAATTTAATACAAAAATCTAAAATACGTAAACACATAAGAATTGGGCGAAATTGATTACCAGTTGGATGTAGTGCTTGAAGAACGTGATCTGTTCGGTTACCTGAAAGGGTAGTAGGAGAGAATACCAGACTCCATTAGTAGCTAAGGGATCTATTCTGGATCATTCTGGACATTATCTTGGCACTCCCGTAATGTTCGGAAACTTCCAATCTCCGGGAATTCCCCTCCATTAACTAGAATTCTTTCTCTTCTAAAAAACGTTCATTAAAGGTGGGTTGCCGCCAGATGAAAGTCTGCAGCATTTAGCACCACCTAGCACTCTAGTGCTATCTAGCACTTTCTTGCGGGAAGCGAAGGAATGCACAAAGAAATGTATTTTAAAAACACAAACAAGTACGTGCCTCTTTTTATTGTTATTGAAAATTTGGTACACCCTCGTGCACTTAGGGTGCAAGCTGTAACAGTTAGCAATATGACTCTGACTAGATGGCGACACGGTAGATGCTTTATGGTCTACCGTGGCGCCACCTAGTGACTGTGATATCGTTTACTGTTGCAGCTTGCACGCAGGTGCACGAGAATAATTGGCGGAGGGGGGTGGGAAACTGGAGGAATTGAAAATGTGACCTCCAAATTTTTGATGACCATCTCCTACCGAGCCCCCAACCAAGGTCCAAACATAATCGGCACTCCCCCCCCCCACAAGGTCCCCCCTCCACCACAGAAAGTTAATATTTCTAGTACCTTTTCAAGTTAAGTGTTGATGATTTTCTCTAGCCTAACTAGAAATTGGCAATCCGCATCGACAAGTTCCCAGTTATGTGGTAAACGAGCCACATGTTCTTGTAGATACATGTAGAACGAGTAGATACATGTTCTTGAAAACAATCAAAGAAGTGCTCTTTAAACCACCTTTGGTAGATTCATGACGGTAGAACGAATGACTTTTGATTTAACAGATGCATGTTGGCTCGACTAAGACAGATCGAGTCGGCATGTCCATGCCGTTCCACAACGCCAACACTTATACGATGAAAAATACCCCATGGCGGCAAAGCATTTTTTGAAAGGGGTTTTGAAGAACGTGCACTGGTTGACGCTATAAATAACTTCAAAATGTTATAAACACTTACGAGGGGGGGGGGGTTCTGGGGGGCCCCCCACTGAAACGAAGGCCCCCAGAAAGAAGTGTTCACTGCTCAAAATGTCACTTTAGGCCTAGAATTGTATTTTTCCTCTTGTTTGGTCGGATTTATTTTTACTCCTCTTTCTTAAGAAGGCCTAAATATGTCATGACTTCCCCCCTCTCTCGAGAGTTAAAAAGAAATACATGCCCCCCCCCCCCGCGATAAATAATGACCGGTCCCTAAAGTGCGACTTTTCTAAGACCTCTGGTTTCCTAATTGATGCTTGCTTTGGCACAGCATGTGAACCAAGTCATACAATACCTTCAAAAACTGCCGCGAGTCGTGCTAGAAGCGCACTCTACAAACAGTATTCATGGCGTCGATTAGTGCTAAGCAGCACGCACAAAAACGTGGTATACTTCTCATTGTTAGAGTTCCTGGTATTGTAGAACCAAACGAGCATTATCTTTATTAATAAAATCGAGTTGTCGCGTAGGATGGACGTCAACGAGACGGCCACAAGACGGCCGCCACAAGACGGCCGCAAGTAATTGATAGAGCACATATCCGTTTTCATTGTCGGTCCCTCGCTCTTTTTCTTTGCTACCGTGGTAAGAAGGAGCCCGCTCGCCCTCTTACTGATTGTTGAAGCTTCGTTTGTTTAATCCTCCCTTACAATGTCTCCAATGCCTATTTATTTCTTCCAGGTGTACAAAGGCGTAATTATTTATTTCCGGTATACAAAGGCGTATATATTATTTCACATGCACAAAGGCGTATTTATTTATTTCACATGTACATGTTCATACGTTGAATGAGGGAGTGAAGCAAACGAAAAACACCCTTTGCTAGACAGGGTACGCAAAAACACATAGACGGGATACACGCATTCCGTAAAACACATGAGGAAGGAAATCGTTCCAGTGTTTTTAACGGTGCATCAAACACCACCCGTGCGTAGCACGGGCTTCCTCTAGTTTTACGATAACAGTGACTATCCTTGAAGTCTTGGGACGATTTCTTACTACGTGAAAGGATCATTTAATAAATTTTTTTATGAGAATCGAAAATGCGGTATTGCAATATACAGTACAATAACCACGTCCATCTTGGTTCTTCGTCTGCGTGAATTTAACGAAATTTACCCTCATGAGCATCTATTTCGATGTCAAGTACACATCAAGTGCAAAAGAGGATGCAGCATCACCCATTGTTGTTACCTTTAATAGTTTACCGGCAATGTAGTGTTTCATATTCGCGTATCCCAGGTCACGAGCTACTTCCACAATTCTATTCAGCTGCCAGAGTAGTCCTTTTTGCAGTGTGCTCACAGCGCGACTGGTGGCAGAATCGGAGGCTAAGCGGATAACACGTCGAATCTCTATGGTCCAACCTTTATAGATATAAGGATGGCTTGTGCATTTGATAACGCAAATTCAGCAAACAAAAAAAATAGTACCTATAGCGTACACGAAAAAACTGCCAATGCAGCACGGGTGGATTGATTGAAATCAAATGGTTTTTATTAATAATCAAATTTAAATCAATAATTTTTCAACTTCCTTTAAATATTTCAATTGCTTACATCCTATAAACTTCCCAGTTGAAGTTTTAGTTTCGCTTATGATCAGGTCACTGAAGAGCTGCTTATAGCGACCGTCTCTTGTGTAGGTTTGGCCTATGGAAAGATTGTTTACACACAAATATACAACCGCTAGGAACAGTTAAGGTTGGAAACCTAACTTGTATTTTGGCTGAAAGGACTAACCAAACAAAAAAAAGTTATGAATATGGCAATGACTTGACTGAAGACCAGGGCCTCCACATCAAAGTTAGGAACCTGGGACTCACTACAACAGCGCCCACCCCCCCACCTCCCTCGACTGAAATCATAAAAAAAAAGTTGCACTCTGTTATAACATTCATCGGCCACAATTTTGCTTAACGGGTTGGTTCACTCATTAATCCGAGTTGCTTACGTTTGAAGGCTTCCCTACCTAACAAACTGACAGGCTTGCACTACAGTGCTCCTGCTCCGTGCCGTTGGATTGGAGTTGTTGTTTGTTGGGGATATAAAAAAAATTCACAATGCGCACAAATCGAGTACATTAGTCACAGTCATCAAAATTGCGGGAAAAAACAATTTTAGACCGTGCGGGCCCTTTGAGTGACCAGGCCTGGGTACAGTGGGTCCACCTGACCTCCCCACCCTCCCATTGTAGGGGCCCTGCTGAAGACAATCTTTCTTTGAAGCAGTTCTTTTTACCAGTTATTTTATGGCCTCCATAATATTTAAATCGGAATCAGCAGTAATGTTTATTGAAACTGATCTCAGTGTTTGAAATCAAAAATCAAAATTGCCAAAAAAAATAACCAAACGGGGAAAAATACTGATTTAAATAAAAAAAAAAAGCTCTGATTTTATCGCGATTTTTTTCCAACCTGAACGGAGACATTAACCCTATACCTGCCTATTCAATCAGTGAAACGGTAAAGTTGTCTTTTAAGCCTTTCGATCCATGGCCCCGGGCTATAAAGATGGCCAAATCACCGAACATCTCATTAATCAGTCAAGGACGATACCAATCGAATGGCATCTGTGCTTCCGGTCGGGGGGGGGGGGGGGGGGGGATAAACGATAAAATCTCCCCGATGACCATTAACAAATCCGAAACCTGAAGACAATGAACGCTGCTCTTGCTTAATACGCTTTTCATTAAAGCGTGCATTAATGCATCCATCTGTGAAGGAGAGTTTCGTTGTGGGGAAGAATCGATCCAGGGCCGTAAAGATAATGTTGTCTTTATACAACACTGAAGCTCATTAACATCTTTATTTACCTTTCACGCAGGCAGAGCTGAAGTAATCGAGACTCTGCATGGACATAAGCCAGACGCAACGTAAACGTAACGTTTCATATAGCGTCGCTTTTATATGGGGAAATTCAGAAAAAATCGAGAAGACATTCCTGCGGCTTGTAAATTCAAGTAACGGATTTTGTGGTTACGACAGCAAGCGGTTAATTATTTATGGGTAATAATGACAGTAGACACTTTTCAGTTTCTAATTACCATCAGAAAATAAGTACGGTGTCGAGAAAATTACAAAATACATAGCAACCATCTAACCGGCCTGGGCTCGCCATTAAAATGAGGAAGAGTTCGATCAACTTTGAGTAAACAATGTAACGCCGTGTGAAATGACGTCGCAACAGCAAATTAAACAAGACGGCCGACGCTGTAAAATTAGATTTGCACGATGTAGATAGACTATATCAATATACAGGGTGAGGCAACTAAAGTGTTACGAGCCGATATCCTATGAATGGCTAGTGAGAGAATAATAATGATAGAAATGCAATGAAGGGTGTGACCGGGGAGGGGGGAACTTTTTTTTACACAGACCAACCAGATCCGAGACGTTTTTCGGATCTCAGGCGTCATTCGGATCACGTTTTTGACCGGCCAGGTTTCGGTTGCCCGAACTAGTTTTTGCGCGCGGGTTTCTGATGTTATGTAATTAGCCGCAGCGAGCGCGACAGCTCGAGTGAGGCAGGTAATTTGGAAAAATACGAAAAATTGAAAATCAACATTTTCTTGGGATCAGGACGGTCCGTATAAAATAAAAAGTTATATGCTGATGGAGGACATATTACATGAGAAGAAAAGGATGACCTTGAAGTGATATTTCAAGGTCATACTCGTGCTATCTTCCAAACGAGATACGATACTAAGAAAAATTGGAAATTAACCAACAGCGAAAATCATACACTAGAAATAACGTAGTTCAGTAAGCCACCTTTATGTACTTTCGCATCGTCAGAGTGGCATGACCCGGATTCGAACCGGCTACCCAGTTCGTCCCCAGATCTCTTGCATAGCGCCTTAATCGCTATGAACACATCCTCCACTGGCATAAAGATAACTCACTGAACCCGTTATTAAGGACACAACCGTGACCAGGGCTCCATTCGACCGAAGTTCACTCGGCCATAGGCAATGGAGAGGGAAGACAGATCATACACTCACAAGGCTCAAGATACGATACGGCAAAGAAGTAAATTAGAAAGTTGGACGCAAGGAGACAATAGGACCAGCAAAAAAAAAAACATATTCAAAATCGGATAATAAATAAAATAGTTGTGATGATATTTAAAAGCTAACTCTTAACATGCTGGCCGCACTGCAGTGAAGCCAACTTCTCGGCATTTCTCGGTCATTGATTTTCTTCTCGTGTAAACGTCCCTCATCACACCCATCATTGCATTTCTATCATTATTATTCTCTCATTAGCCATTCACAGGATATGGGCTCGTAACACTTTAGTTGCCTCACCCTGTATGCAGTCAATCAATCCACCGATCAAATGAGTCTAAATTTTCAGAAATCTGTACGAGATTAGAAGACAAAACCGAACTCGTTTGATGTTTAAGGTAAGGTTTAACTGAACCAATTCAAAACAGCAAAAGAGCACGAAGAAGCTTTCCTGTTAAGATTTCAGATACAATATGTTGATGAAGTTGCAGTTGGTTAAATCCCTGTGAAACTTTACTGCTGTCCTCAAATATAGTAACTGCCAGTTATTTAATGTATCATTACGTCAGGTGTCAAGAAAATTAAGATTAAATTAGTGACCAACTTTCAAATACTTTGACACCCAAACACAGAAATAATAATACAAAATGGCTTTGTTTCGTGGTTCTTAGATTGTTGAGTAATATATTCCTTTTATTGGTTGCATTTAAAACCATGTAACTTGGAAATAACGAGAATCAGATACCCCCATAGCCATACACACCTCATATATGATCCTCTATTTGTTAAAATTAATATTTAATTTTCTCCTATCAAGTCGCCTCCTTTCATTTCACACCCTGTTTACGATACACGACGATTCTTTTTTTTATTACCGTTTTTCAGTGATGCTGTTAAGCGTAGCAGAGAGCAACCATTAGCTTGCCTACCGGGTTAAAAAAAAAAGTAAAAACTGTAAAAAAAACAAAAAAACATTTGAAACATTTTGGTTTGGTGGTTGAGGAGGTTTCACGTAGACTTAACACGTCAATCAACATTGTGATATCTGAAACCTTACAGGAAAGCTTATTCGTGTTCTTTTGCTGTCTTGACTTTGGTTTAGTTAAACCTTACCTTAAACATCAAAGCGTAATCTTAATGGCATTGTTGTTCATCAATCAGTGTTTAAAACGATATACAACAATAAAACTGATCGTTCGCAGCCAAGTAATTCCGGAATGACACAATCAGTTGAAACGAGGACACATTAGCAGAAGTGTCACAGTAAAACGAGCTGGGAAGCAGATGCCTAGGACAAATGATTTAGTCTGCTGAGAGTGTTGTATACACGTGTCAAAACAACAAAACAAACAACAACAAGTTCAAGCCACAAATAAAAATTACGATTCCAGCTCCGATCCACATCTCCGATGTGACAAATCGGATATTAACGAATAAATGTTCGTACACGTGTTGATCAAGTCCAACGATATACCAAAGCAAAGCAAAACAGCAAAGCAGTTTTCTGTACGCCAATTGATTTGCTGATTGAGTCATCAGAACATAATTATCGAGTCAATTCTAGGAATGGGTCGGTTTAATTTTTTTGACTTCGGTTCCGGTTTCGGTTATCATGCCCACAAAACCGCGGTTTCGGTTTTTGCCATCCTCTATCTTAACCAGATATTATCTATGTTTTTTTTCTTGAAACAGCAGTAGTTTTACTATCTTCTAACTCGTTCCTACTTTCACTTTCAGCAGCGTCATAGACCTTGGGTCTAGCAGTGGCACCATTTTCCTCTACTATTTTTTTTTAGTGAATAGCGTAGAAAATGAAAATAGCGTAGCTTGCGTAGAAAATGATAATTATTAAAAAAAAATTAAAACAACAAATCAATCTTTGATTTTTCGAACATCGTTCAAAAAAACCGCCACAAAATCCGAATTGGTTTCGGTTTCCGACCCATCCCTAGTCAATTCCCAGTTTTCTGTATGCCAACCGGTCAGCTGAGCGAGTCATCAGAACATTAAATTGAGTCAATTCGGTTTTCTGACGCCAACCGATTTCCTGAGTTGGATTTCCGGTTTGCATCAGAACTTAAATTTACAGTTAATCTGCAGTTAATTTACAATTACAAAAATTCACAAAGTAAGGTCTGTAATCCGTTCGCTAGAGCAGAAACTTACTACCATCTGTCCAACTCATTTCATAACGTAATCACTGAACTAAACCAGAAAAAAATAAAACCACAAACAAATTTAAGTTTCATATTAAGGGAAAGTACTTTTTTTCCTGTGCTTAAAATGTACTTCTAGTTCTTACAAAATATCAATGTGATTACGGTATTTCATTACTACGGTCGCAACGCAAAATAAAGCGACTCACTAAACAAAAAGTTTTGGTAGAAATTAAGAATCAAAATATATAAGCTGGTCATTGGAGTTAAAAGTTTCAGAAAGCCTTGTAGCCCCTCCCTCCCTCCACGCCACCAGGGCCAAGTTACGTAATCGTCTAATATGGGAATTATTCATTCCAATTCTTTCATTACCGAAGCCCCCTCGCCCCCGCCACCGATACAAAAAAAATCCCATCATAAAACGCTCGAGCTTCGCAAATATTTCCTTCACTTCCACTTTTTTAATAATCAAGGTCTTCGACAGAAAGTGTCCTTTTCATATTTTCTCGTTTTTTTTTTCTCCCCTAAACCCAATTTTAATTAGCTCCTTTTTTTAAATTTAACGCCTTACCGTCGCTTGCTCCCGAAGCTAATACGATTGGCGCTATCGCATATCCCCCAATGGGTTTCCAGATAGAGGAAGCGAGGCAAAATCCGCTTGCCGACGCTCCTTAACTAAAGATTTGCTCCAATACCTAATTAGATGGGAAACTTATATTGCACGCGAACGATCCGTGATCTAACTAATTACGCTTTTGCGCCGGAAAAATGAAAGATGGAGAAACATCGCCAGGCCCTTCTCTGCGTCGGACAGCTTTGATGATTAATAATAGTTGGGGAAATAAAAACCCAACCACGAAGGTGATGTTCGACTTAGAAAAGAACCAGCTCCTCCCACCTCCTGCAAACCCAGGCTGGTGGTCTTCGTTATTTTTCCGAGTGACGATGATAGCGTTGATATATCGAACTCCCGAGACATTGCTGATTAGAGCTCTTGCACGCAAGGAATTAATTCTTGACAGCGAAGACCAATTTTTTTTTTTTGGTTGGAGGTGGGTGGGGAAGGTGGAGGGCGCGCGGGAGGGGGATGTTCGTGTGTTCTGACGACTGAATTTGTTTCTGATGTTGAATCGAAGATTAAGGTGGTGACGGATGACCTTGCTTTGAATAAATAATGTTTTTTTTCCCCTTAAAAGTGAAATTACCAAAGGCTGCTTACTTTTTTTCCCAAACTGTAACCACGTGGCCGTGCCGATAACATTGCTGCAGATGTTCACGATCTTACGCTGTAAGCCAAAAAAGTGAGTGCAAAGCTGGAGTGTCAACAATTGATTGTGTCATTGTTGTGTATTGTTGTAAGCCAAAAAGTGAGAGCCCAGGCAAAAGAGAAGGAGTCGACGATTGATTGAGTTCAGCAAAGTCAATGTTGTATATTGGAAGCCAAAAGCTGAAGAAAAAAAAGTACTGTTAATAGTCCAGCTGGAAAATCAGCCACTAGATGTCACCAGTGACCAGCGGTAAGTAGGGGGTGAGGTGACGAGAAAGGGGACAGGGACGGGAAGCAGACGGATGGGTAGACGGATGGGTAGACGGAGGAGGAGGGAGGTAATGGGAGAAAAGAGGGGGAGAAGAGGATGGGAAGAAAAGGAGGGGAGGGGGGAGGAAAAAGAGAGTATTACAGGAAGAAACATTACAGTGAACGTTCACGCAACACCAATCGAAATCTGGGAAACAACCACGGGTGAAACTAATCCCTGGGCGAAGCCGGGTAGGACTACTAGTACTCATATAAGATTCATTCAAATTGGGCTACCGTAAATCTCTCATCCCTATCCTCCCCCCGCCCCATCGTCATCATTCTGTGCCTTAACCTTTTGGAATATTTTAACTCGATCAAAAATGACCCTTTGGGTAGCGCGGGTGCGCAATGATCACGCAACGCATTGTTGCACTTAGAAGATGCATATATGTGAAATTACAACATGGCGTCAGTTTGGGTTCTGCCGACTTGTAACACAAACAGTCAATAATGAGAGTTGCGAAGCGACTGGGAAATGTTTCTTCACAAGGAACCAGGAGGAAGCAGTAGGTTATTTTCGAGTAGTGAATTTCGGCAACTTCGGCTGTTGCTCTGTATATGCTTCAAATAGTACTACAATCCTTTAGTAGAGGTCGCCACTAAACTTACAACTCGCTTCTAGTTGGGAGGTCGTTTCGTAAACACGCTTTGACACACCAACGCCATAATTCGGGAGACGAGATTAAACGAAAAAGATCCTGTTCAAAACTCAAGAACGAAGACGTTAAAAAAGTCGCCACGGTTAGAGTTACAAAAAAAAAAAAGATGGCGATGCATCGCAGCTTTCAGTTTCTTTTCCAGTTTCCGAAATAAAATAAAACCCATTAATGGACCGAAAAAAACAATTACGATCATTATTTTCAAGGTATCAAACGATGGTGTTCACGTCCTAAATCCGGAGGGAAAGCTCGGCTACACAAGCGACGGTGGCTGACCAAACACCAACCTAATACGATGTGAAAGCAGCCTTGACCCTGCGCACCAACACATCCGAAGAGATTTGCGGCACAAGCCTACCCAGCGCCCAGGACATGCTTGATCCGCTAATCCCTGAAAGCAGAAGGATTAAGCCGTAAATCTAGACGGTGGCTTTCGCTTGTTGCAAGTTTCAATGGCGGTTGACGGCAGAAGTCCATTTTGCGCGCTTTAATGTTGTTCGGGTAAAGCCATGTTCGCACTACACTCTCCGATCAGTCCGACGACCCCCAAGAGAGAGTTCCTCCGACGTCCCTCAATCGGACTGGCCTGTTCGCATTCAATAACGACACATTCTTTCCCCAGATTATCTCCTTCTCCCCTTTCTGCATCTGCCCGCATTTCTTTGCTGTGGCTGCCAAAAAAAAGGGTGCAATATGTATGAGAGACTGGCTAGCTGCTATTTTGATGGTTTAACCTTTTATTTTGTATATTAACCAATGGAGATGTTTGCACAGAAGCGTTACTGCCATGCAACAACGTATTTTGCTGTCGTAAGTTGCAAATTTGCAAACGATGATGGATGTATTCAAACGAAGGCTACAATTCAAACACCCGCTGTTTGTTACCATAGCTCGTTAACAATCAACGCCACTTAAGTTGAAACAGTGTTAGAAATATAGAATAGTAATGAACAAAATCACAAGAAACACGTTTTTTAATTTTTTTATTTAGCGGGTAGTCAGCAACATTAGCAGGGATCGGCAATTATTTATCTCGGGGTGGGGGGATTATATCGGTGCAAGGATTCTTTTAGTTTTCTTGAGGTAGGAGGAGATTATTGAAGGTATTGGATTCTTAGCTAGAACGTTTTTTTTTTGTGTGTGTTTGAGACAAGTTTGTTTAGAGAAGGTTTGTTTCAAACTAAAGTGATGAGCTTACTTACCAACTACTATCTTTAAAATAAGTCCTAATTTGTGGCATTTAAAAATCGTATAGGAAAAGACCCAGGTTGTGGATAAAACCACACAACACAACGTAGTGGGATGAAGTTGTCGCACAGATGAATGAAGCAGATTAAATTACGCATTTCAGATTGGATCGTAATATGCTGGGTTTAAATCAAAATTGTGGTTTCATTTCACCAGTCAGGGCATCTGTTTTATAGATTCCATACCACTAACGAAACAAATTGCTATTGATTTGAAGGTGTTAGGAACGAATTGCGAATACATAACAATTGCTACTTTGTACAGTAGGTAAAACACTGTTAACGATTGTTTTACAGGTTTCTTGAAATGAGTTGTAGCGGTTTTTTCTCCAAAGTTCTGTTAGTGGCCAGAAAAGGACCAGAATGCCAAGGCAGCTTGAAGCTACCTTTTCCCCTCCGTTTGCTCATTTTTCCCGCCTTCTTCCCCCAGCGCTACAGTAGATTTAGGTGAGACGGAGGAGAGAGCGCCGTTCGCACTACCATTCCTATGCCTGCAGGGCTCAGCTCCGATCTACTCCGCCCAGTTGTGTCAAGAAAAATCGGAGCCTGGCTCCGATCTTTCCGACGTCGGACTCCGATCTCCGATGTGTGTTCGCACTACAAAAAGTAGGAGAGACACGAGAGAGACGTCGGATCGGAGAGATCGGAGTGTGTAATGCGAACATGGCTTAAGGCTTCATTGCAACACACTGCGGATTAAGGGGAAGCCGAAGCAGTGAACTGAAAGCAAAGAAACGATAACACGAAACAAACAAAAAAGCAAGACGAACGTCTAAGATTTAGGGCTGATGAGATAAAAGGGCTTGTGTTTAGCACTAACGACCTACTAAATGGACCCAAGAACTAATTTAGTAGGCCTAATACACGCCCTCTTTCTATCCGGAAACCAGCAACCTGCATACTAAATGACGTGCATCACTGTCACGTTAAAGAATCTGCTAGATACCGAACTTAAAACAGTCCTCCATTTTTCCAAGAGAAAACTATTTGTCTTCTGAGTAGCAACTTTTGGACGTACTCAGGGTAAATATGCTACTAGGGGCGTAGAATACCACACACACACACAAATAAAAAATGAACGTTGTTTAAGAAAATGATGCTTCGGACGTTTGCCGCACGTCCAGCCAAAACCATGGCTCTAAAAGACGAGGGGGCAATTTTGCTAGGTAAATCCAATCATAAATTTTACACAGCATAAAAAGAAAGATAAAAAATAATATATGTATATACTTTCTGGGCTCATTAACCCTTAACTGTCTTGTTGGCTACGGCTCAGTTGACAATCGAAAAACAGAATCCAAACGAGTGCCCAAGCTACGTGAGGCGTTCCCGGGAACCCCGAGCATAGCGGGCAAACGCAACCAAGTGGCTAGCGCCGTTGTCTTCAAATCAACTGAATGCCAGATCGAATCTCACGACCGACAGAAAAAAAGTCGCAGAAAGCCAGTGTTTCAGTTAACAGGTTAAGCAACCACGTACTAAGCAACTTTTTCCTTTACACACCACTAAGCAACTTTTTCCATTACGCACCACTAAGCAACTTTTTTCCTTTACGCACCACTAAGCAACGTCTTTCTTTACGCACTACTAAGCAACTTTTTCC
>JAHWFP010083854.1:109-12511 GCA_023313725.1 Lithobius niger
TAGCTCTAAGAAGGTTACCAATCTGGTTCAATCAAAATTCATCCACCAAATAAGGAGTTTTAAACAGTCCTGGCCATCTTCATAGTAAAGGCATTAAATCCTTGGTTTTGTAGCTCTAAGAAGGTTGCCAATCTGGTTCTACCAAAATTCATCCACCTACTGAGGAGTTTTAAAAAGTCTTGGCTTTCCCATCTTCATAGTGAAGTTATTAAATACTTTGGTTTGTAGCTCTAAGAAGGTTACCACTCTGGTTCTACCAAAATTCATCCACCTAATGAGGTTTTCCTATCTTCATAGTGAAGGCATTAGATCCTTTGGTTTGTTGCTATAAAAACGTGACAAATTGGTTAGATTCAACGTACATACCTTATAAGTCAATGAACCACATGATAGTGACGAATACATTTAGTCACTTCTTCACTCGTTGTTGTACATGTACTCCAGGCATTAATGTACCATTTTTCGCCTGACGTTTTCGCTGTTGGCCGATTTCCGACTCTACGATTATAGTTACTCCTCAAGAAGATTGACAAAGATAAGCGTCTTCGTAACTACATTTCATGGAAAACTACCAAGTATTCAATGGGGCAACTACCCTAAAAAGAGGCTTAAGTCTGGTATTTTTTTTTAGTGTAATTGCTCCAGGGTCATAATTTTTATTTTACCTTAAAGCTTGTTGAAATACGAGTCTAGAGAATATTTTAACATTTCTTATAAATTTTATTACACCTTTATACTGCTATACTTTGATAACGTCGGCAAAAATTGGTGCACATGAATGATATTGGTCTCTAAATCATCTGTATACATGTCACTATCATGTAGACTAAGATAATTTTGCTAGTACAATTTTTTATATTGTATTGTGGAATAACAATTAGCCCAAACTTTGGGATTTTTTCAAGACTACACCGGAAGTGTGCAGATGTATGATTTCAGTCCACTTTATAGTTACCTATAAATTATGATGTTTTCAGTGATTGACCACCTGTGATATTCGCGATCGAAGAAAATCAAGTTTGAACATGGAATTTATAACATTACGCAACGCTACCTAAATATTTTTAAAGATTAAAAAAGGTTAAGAAAGGTCTCGGTTAATTAAAAAAAAACCAGTTGTACCATGAAGGGTTCATGTTACTGCACCTGTATACCTTACCAAAAATGTTTGGGGGGGGGGATTTTTAGGGGAGGTGTCCCCTTAAGAAGACAAAGCTAAGTGTTGTATACATCTCATATATTCACGTATTAATTTGCTTCAAATTGTACATAGTAGAAATTAGTTTTTAAAAATAAATTAGTTCTTCAGTTTCATAATTACGTTCTCACGAAAACTTCAAATGATGCGAGAGCAATATTTTTTAAAAATTATATAGGTACCCATGTGTAGTAGAAAGGGGATTGTAAACAGTGATTTCGAAAATTTGAAAATAACTCTAATGAGCACAAAATCTGCCCATCTTTAATGCTTTTGATGCGCAGAAAATGCTGTTAAGGTGCATTTATCTGCCAGCAGCCTTTCTCTCCAGCAATAGAGCTGTTTCATCCAAAATTAACCAGTTCTTCAATATGTCATCGCTTCTTGCTATAGTCTGTTCCACATTATGTTTACAGGAAACTGACTGTATGACGCCACGTTTCCTTCCACTACAAGTGCAAAATCATGTGGATATCACATTTCTAGAGCTACTGTTGGAGTTTATGATTGGAATAGTGGAATGTGTTTTTTGAACTCGTGTGGAAGGAAACGTGGCGTCAAACAGTTAGTTTCTTGCAAACATAATGTGGAACAGGTTATAGCATGCCTTATGCTTCTTGCGTAAAAGCTCAACACAGTACAGGAAAATTACTACAGTGCTTATAAAAAAAAAAGTTAGAAAAAAAGTGACATATTACAGCGAACATTCAAGTTTCAATACGGTACCTATTTTGGGTTTATCGATTCGTAAAGAAACCGTTGAATCTGTTCATGCCACTATTTTCGACGGTATTAGGGGATGTTTTCTTCTAGCCATATGCATGAAATCCATTTTGTGATTCCATTCTGTCAATAAAAGACCAGCAGTTACCACCCTATTTTTCATTAACTAAATTTATCTGAATTCAACTAAATTTATTTTATTACTGTAGGCTATAAAAATTGTTTTGGCGAACGTTAAGTCCATTAACACAGTAAAACTGATAATTGTTGTAGGGTAAAACGTTCGTATTGTATAAAGTTGGCAGCTATGCAGAATGATCGTTGACATGATTTCCCATCAAATTTATTCATATAACGTAAGCTAGTAAGCGAGTTTATTACAATAAACAATAACAGTAGAATACAGTATCAGGATGGCGTTCAAAAATCCATAATGAAATTCCCTATTTTTTTCCGGTTTTCCAGATTATTACTGACATTTTTCCCTTATGGTTTTTTTCGGTCGATGGAAGTTGCAGTACAGCACTGAACATTTATTTTTTTTTTTTTCACATTTCACTACAATCGCCATAACTGCATCACATTGTTTTGCTAAATCAAAAATTGTATTGCCATAACTGGTATTTGTAAACAGTAGGAAGCCGTAATCTGAACAAATCTAGAAACAGACTTAAACACGTATCGTCCCGTTTTACTTTGGCTTAAGGAGTTTTCTCTTTATCACAAATGAAATAAAACGGATATGGATTTTTACAAAGATGAAAGTTTTACAAGGAAAAAGTGATATCCGAATTAGCTATTCTTTGAAGAAAAAAAAGTCTTTCCGGAAAATGTTGAAATTCCCTGGCTTTCTGTGTATGGTTATCAAATTCCCTGATTTTACCCTGAATTTTCCAGACTTGATAAATTCCCTGAATTTTCCCGGTTCTCCAGGTAGAACGCCACCCTGAGTATGTGCGCGCACCCCACAAGAGCTGATGCCCGCGTGTGGCATACAGGGTACGATACAATAAATTATAAAATAGTGTACGAAAAAGTCGGCGATTAGTACCCTGATTTCATTATGTAAGCCATTACTACTCCGACCCGTCAGGACCCTGCATAATCGCCAACAGCATTTAACTCAGGGTTGGAAATAATCATGATTATTTTAAAATAATCGAATTATTCGGATTATTTTGATTATAATCAGATTTTAATAATATGTAAGATTACAACAATAATTCTGACACAGGCTGTTAAAGTTGCTAGAGTTTGCTTTATTTCTGGGCTTGGCAGTTGTCACTGCCAAAATGCCATTACCTCTTTCAAGCATTAAAAGTTTAAAACGTGATTACCACGCGCAAATTTCAATGTTAACATGCACACCGCAGTAACTATTATTACAGTAATAATACTTTGTAAAGTCGGTGTGGATGTTGTGGCACATTGGCACATTCCTCACACATGAGCTGATTAAACGAACACAGTCACATCAGCAGCTGCAGTTGCCAGCTGCCGCGTAGAAATACATAAGTTACAAAATTCATTAGTTTTTGCCTGGATTTAAGGGTCTGAATGTTGCCGTTAATTTCCAACTTCGGTTGTTCCGAATCGGTTGCGTATTTTTGTATGGATCAGGTCAAAAAAAAGTAGAAGACCTACATTCCTGACTGCGGAAGATTCAACAGCAGTGTATTTTATTTTGAGTTGTTCAAGTCCTTTTGCACTTGTATATATCGACAGTTTTGTGTCAACATAGGTCCTTGATTATGATCAGGTGAATTTCAATTTTAATCATGATCGTAACAACCCTGATTTCACTATCCTTCTTGGCCATCTCCCATTCTTTAACACTAAACCACATTTCGTTTTTATTATCAAAACGTTGAATTGAGCACTGCTTATTATACAACATTTGCAGACCGGTCATAAAATTAGGAGAGAGTAGTTTTACGTACAGAATCACAATTGCACGATGACATCTTAAGTAACGTAATATGTGACGTCATGTGCTCAGAGCGAGTGGGGTGGGCTTTATAGTGTACTAGCAGTATCATTAGTTTCGCTCACTCCATTGGCATAGATCCACGCTTCATGTAATTTCTTTGATTCCAAGAGCATCACAAATCGATGTACTGATTATTTCGACGGAAATTAATTGCAATTGTTGCTCATAGTTCGTTCTTCACATTCCTCACCACGTCTGCATTTCACCTACAACATTCCAAACATATGATTTGTTTGTTTGTACGTTTGTACGTCTTCTCCTCCAAAAGTAAACCCCTATACGAAGGTGAGAGATGAAAGACTGAGAGCGCAAAGCGAATCACACATTAAAACCAGATCTACTGGTCTGATTTCTCCAGGCATTAATTCAGTTGATACAAAACCAATTTTAGGATCTGTATGTGGTATATGTTGCAGAATACGTGGGTATTTTTTTGTTTTTTTTTGCATTCATCCTTTTCCAGATCGTCTCAGTACGTAACTAATAGCTTCAAGACGGTTTGTTTGTCACGAATTTTAACCCTTACATGAACAAACTACGACGTCATGAACAAACATCATGAGGGTAAAAAAAAAACTTTGACGTTACTTTTTCCAGATCTTTCGCATATTTGAGGGTCATAATATCAAGTTACAGCGATGAAAATAGGCCTATTAAAAGCGAAATTTAATTATCTTTCGTTTGGTCCTTTTCCCATCTTGATCCTTGGTTCAAAAAAGCAGAGGTACACGCACGTATGCACCTTTAACAGGGGTGAGACAAAACCTGGGAAACCTGGAGAACCTGGTAATCTCAGGGAAATTGAAAATAGAGCTAAAATCTCGGGGAAATTGAAAATAGAGCCGAAATCTCAGGGAAATTGAAAATAGAGCCAAAATCTCGGGGAAACTTCAGGGAAAACAAGAAATTTGTTGAAAATCAGGGAAAAGACAGGGAAATTTGAAAAAATGCCTTTGTGTCTGATCTGTAAGTTCCATTGAATTAGCAGATCAATCTTAGGCTAGTAGCAAATATTTTAATTTGTGCATTAAATGTTCAAGTATATTTTAGATATTTCTTCAATAAACAAAATCTTAGGATAGTTCCAATGTGATGAAAATGTGTTTAGTCCTGTCTGGACTAGTCTCTAAACAGCTACTTTCTGGGATGTTGGATTATTTTCGTACAAATAGTAATAAAAACATTAGCTACTGCCCGTTTCCCTAACTAAACATCTTGTAAATACCTGGAAATTGCCATCGGATGCACCTGGAAAACCTGGAAATGTCAGGGAAATTGAGAATTAAAAAATTGTCTGAACCCTGTTTAATGATGTAGATGATCTCGTTGAACGGCAACCAACAGAATGATTTAGACGACAATCTCAGAGTATACTCCCTAAGGCTAACGCTGTTCAACATCGATGATTGGGTATCGAATGGGTTGGGTTCGTCGTTTTAGTCGAACATCTTTTTTTCCCATTTATTTCATCAAATATGGTAACTTTTTACGTTGTTTAACCTTTCTTTCCAGAGATTTAGAACAATGCTAATATCAGGCATGTAGCTTAAGTTGTTCCCAAGTTGCTCGATAAAAAAAAATAACCAAAAATCCGGAAAATCAATAGTTAGATCACCACCAGGGAGGGACAGCGACAAGGGGTACAATTTGTACCTAGCCTGTAGAGTTTAGGGATCCGGAGAATTTCGACCTGAGCGTATAGTCGATCACCTGAGCCGAGCACCAGCCGTCTTCCTTTTCTTAATTGAGGTAAATACAAAATACAGAAAGCTAAAGAAGCTATAAAAAAAAAAAGCTTTTTTTTTCGGGCCCAACACAGATATGTGAGTCCCCAACTCCCAGTTCGTACCAGGCCCTGGTAATCCTGTCACTGGCCTTGATCCCCATGCTTGCACGAGAAGAATCTTCAGTCTGAAAAATGAAGATGGTAGAGCAAGAACAAAAATTATACGCAAATCATGTTCCTTATTATTGGTTTGACCGAAAGGAAACCAATCGGATAGGCATTGGCATTGGTCAGCTTTAGTAATTTTCGAACAATGAAGTATATATTATTCTCAGTACTACTCAGTACTGATCAGGTATGTTCAATCGGTACTACTCCGTACTGCTCGGTGCTAACTGGGAATTACTTGGTGTACGGGTAGCCGCGAGGAGTGGGGGCATAAGTTGGGCACCGGGTTCTATCCCGGTGAAGGGAAGTATATATGTATGGATATTTCTTCGGTTGTTTCCCGCCCGTTGCACGAGGGTTTCCTCCGGGTACTCTGGTTTCCTCCCTCCTGCGGCAAAAAACAACCGAAACCTTCCACTTCCACTTATCTGCCGCTTGGACATTCAAAAAACTGTTAGCGTACTGGCCGACGTCTTCTTTTCTATTCGAATACTTAGTAGTGACAGGGTATTAGTGGGTGTACTAATCAGTACTACTCTGTACTACACGAGGTTACCTATGAAATTAGATGTCTTTATGAAATTTATGAAGTTAATTTATGAAATTTATGAGAAATTAGCTAAACCCATTAATGGGGTAACTAATCTTGGCTGCTGCGTTGTTAATAGTTATCTTATGTCTCCTAACCACCCTTCCATTACTCCCATCTCTAACTGAACTTCCTTCTAGCTACTGCCGATACTTATATACGGACTCCATCCAGTTCGTCTAGCCATATTTCTGATGGCTGGTTCATATCTCGTGTAGAACGTCATTTTGGCTTACACGTCACATGACTTTGTACCGAACACCAGTGTAGTGTGTGATGTTACTAAACCACACTTGTCGCGATGCTTTTTGCAAGAACCTCGGAATATGCTTCCCTAGGTGTAAAATTAGTACTTTACTTTGGGCTACACAGTTAAATAAATACGGATTCAAATCTATTTATATTGCCTTTTGGCCTTAAGGGTCAGACTGCATAAGCTGGGAATTAAACCAACGACTTTTGCATCCAAAGACCAAATTCCTACCACTAAGCCATATAGGACTTTGTTTGTCATTTGGATGCAATGTTCATGGGTTCAATTCACCTCTCAGGCAGTGTGCCATTTCAAATCCAAAAGGCAACGTAAATAGGTTTGCATCCGTATTTATTTAACACCCATCGAGCCCATTTCACGTTCCGTCCAGTTTAGGTACAGTGGTAAGCACGAGTGATGTCTAATCAAAAACCAATACTGGTAAAAGGTATCGCCAAGTTCCGAATGGCTCGGCCCCTCAAAGGAGTGATATCAACACACCGAGACATTCGCCAAGTCAATCGCAACGACTAATACTTTGGATGTTAAATGAAAACTTGTACATTGCTACCGAAAGTAGCAATGTTCTAGTTTTTATTTAACCTTCGAACTATTAATTGGTGCGAATAACTTGACGAATGTTTTGATGTGTTGATACCATTCCTCTGAAGGACCCAACCATTCGGAACTTGGCGGTCTCTTTTACGAGTTTTGGCTTTTGATGTGATATCACTTCCTTTTTTTTTTTAATTGTGTATTAGACTCAACTGGTCTACAGATGTTTAATAGTGTGCCACGTCAACAATAGTTTGAGCAGTTTGATCCCGCTGGAACGTTGTTTATAATCTTTTCTCTATTGCCTACCATTGCTCCCGTCTCTATCTGAAGTTTCCCTCAAGCAACTATCGATATTTAATAGACTCCATTCAGTTGGTCCAGCCATCCTTCTGATAGCGGGTTCAGATCTCGTCGACATCATTAGTCTTCCTTTCCTGTCCCATTACTTGGACGCGTCTACTGGCTTCCGCTGTTTGGGAACGCTAGAGCAGCTTGCGAGCGCCTACAAACGAGGTACCGGATGTTGACTTTCTCATCAACATCGTCGGCACCGGCGTCAAGTGCTGTGTTCATTTCAGCTTTAAAACTGAGATTCGAAGGTTTTTTTAAGGTTAATTTTTTGATTTTTATTTCGACTTATCTTTTTGAGTGTGTTTTTTCGATCGTTTCTTCCTCAATACGGCATTGCCTGCGTGCAGTTTGTTCCATTTATCTCCTTAAATTTTGTATTATTTTATGTTTTCTGTGCAAAGTGTTTTTTTTTTTTTTTGTAGGGGGTGGGGTGTTGCACACCTCTAATGGCTCCTCGGTCCTAGGCCGCCATTTTCTTCCTGTTGCCTTTTTTTTATGTTGGTAACTTCAGCAGGGCTGACCAAAGGGGGGCAGGAAGTGTGGCTTCTGTCCATAGGCCCGTACTTTTAGGGGCCCTGCCCAGCCTGTGTTTCAAAGGGGCCCGCCACATAATAAAACTGGAAAAATATCAAACAGTTGTGTGCGTTCAGTTGCATGGGGCCTCGTGTCACCCCAGTACTAAAAAAATTACAGGTCCTGAAATTGCCCTTGGAGCAGGCCTACTGAAAACTGGAGCCTTAGGCCTATCTGACCTCTGGGCGGCCCTAAGCTTCAGCAACGATTTTTTCATTGGGGGATGGGGTGTTACACACAGGGGCTTATTAACCCATGTTGTGGTCCCGAGGCAGACCTTTGAAGATGGGCCCCTCACCCCCGACATGGGGCCCCTCGCCCCTTACCTTGATACTGGGCCCCTCATCCTAATATGAGGACCCTCATCCTGATATGTGGGGCCTCTCCCCCATTATACCTTAATATGGGACCTTTCATCCTAATTATGAACTCCCCTCACCCTGATACAGGGCCTTTCACCCTGATATGGGGCCCATTCACTCTAATATGAGGCCATGGGGCAGTTCCATTGGCCCATGGCAAGATTTTGTGAATGTCATAAACAAGAAACTGTAGGGTGCAATACTGTACAGCTTTCTGTACAACGAGAGGAACGAGGTGGAACGAGAAACTATATTGAATGTAAAAGAATAATAAATACTTATCTTAATAATAAAATTGTGTCAAAGTAACAGTGGAACAGTCGTCAATAGTAAAAAGTGTAAAGAAATATTATGTTGCATAATGAGAAGCGCGTTGTTGGGGCCCCCATGTGGGTCCCTACCTTGTTGGGGACCTGAGGCAACTGCCTCAACTGCCTCGTAGGTAATAAGCCGCTGGTTACACACCCTCCAATGACTGCTCGGTCGGTGAAACATAAATATTAAATAATAAATTTCTTTTAGCTTTGAAACTATTTGGTAACGCCTCCAAAGTCGGTCATTCCAACTTATCAAAGGGCTCCAGTCGAGCTGAAATTGGCAGGTATAGAAGCGAGGTCGCCATGGGTCGTATGTTATTGAAAATGGCAGTTTTGATTCGGTCGTTCTGTTTGGTCATCCACTGACGCGGTAACTGTCAGATGCGGTAACTTTATGGCGGGTATCTGGCAAGTATATCCATGATGGTTCTCCGACCATTTTAGCCAATGAAATTAACGGACACGTCCGACTTAACGGGCAACTTGATTACTTCAAGATCATCTATGTGAAAACAGGAAAAATCAAACGATAAGTATAAGCGAAGAAATATTTACTGGTGACCAGTACTACCAATTACTGGAGGCAAAATACCTCAAATATTTAGTTAAGAGTTGAAGTCAACTCAAGCCTCAAACTATAGATTGTCAGCAAAAATATTTACCAAGCAGTTGAAGTTTTAGAATTTTATCAACCCGATTCTGACATAGACCCCAATAGTAAGGCAACCTAGTGGTTTTAAGGCCTAATAAAAAGGGTTAAGGCCTAATCCATAAACTAGAGTGACGGAACTTGCCAGTCCTCTATTTGCCTGCTGGCCTTGGGCAGAGCTTACCTCCTGGTGACGTTACAGGATGGGCCTTGGATCGTTGGGACATGGGACCCTCATATTATCACCCCCATCGTCCTGGCGTTTATCAACTTGACCCCTTAGGCTTGTCTTGCGTCTGATGTCCTTGTGCCCTCAGGTTCGTTTAATGCTGGCACTTCCCGCTGCACTGGGCCCCTGGGGGGTAATCAGTGGAATATTGTAGCCTCTTTCATTATATAAGAATTTGCTATGCAATATAATGCAATGTAAAATATTGTATATAAAATTGTGTGAAAGGCTTCCCACGCATGCGTGAACCTAAATTCTTGTGCTAGGCTTTCCTTTGCTTCTTTGCTCACTTCTCTACTTTTGCTCAACCAACGAGGACCGATTTAGGGTCTGCTCTTCTGGCATTATGCAGGTCGGGCCTGTTTAAAATTAGGACTACTATTCTGAAGGAAAGTCTAAAACGTCTTTAGGCAAACGTTCGTTGACATCAACCCCGAAATGCTGTAAGTCGTGGCAAGCCTTCTTACTTCCTTCTTCCAACCATGCCATAAAAATAAACTGATTTCCAGCCTTGGACGTATTTATTTCCGTTTTTTCCAAATTTAACCAAAATTGCGACACCATTCGACCGTAAATCTCAAATCCAACTCCTAGCCGCACTAAAACTGTATCATGAAAGAAGTCCAAAGGAAAGAGGCATGCCTCCAACTGAACTGTTGGTTCCCAACTAATTTATTTAACAGCTTATTTTACAACCTTAACCTCAGCTCCCATGAGCAACGAACACATGTGCATTTGCTAACTTATTGCCTAATGAACAAACTGAGAAACACATGAAGCCGGGCGAGCAAAACAACATAAAAACTAAAAATCCAGACAAATGATAATAGCTTCATCATATACATCAGTTTACTACAACATGCCTCTACAATGGCTACCGCCACCTTCAAATTGTAACACTTAAAAAACTACGTACAAGAATTATGAAAGTTCATCAAATATTCACAACACAATATTAGTTTTTAGCTTGTTCCTAATTTTAGTTTCAAAAATACTTATAACAGTACAGTACAGTTTTATCTTGTTTTAATAATACTCAAATAAATATGTATAAAAACATTAAACAAATGTATTTTGATACGTAGTGTAGCATTTATCTTAAACAGGTGTAACTACTAAAGTATCCAGGTTAAAAACGGTAATGTTGAAGAAAATGTGCGGAGCATATATACAAATTTATAATCTCTATAGGCGTTAATTTTTATCTTATCATAGTGATCAAGGTTTCTTGCTAATCGGTATTTACTGTAAATCGGCATTTGTTGTCAAGGTGTTGTAAATTCATTGTTTTCCCGGCTGTGCCACCATCCTTTATGAAGAATATGAATGACGTGTCCAGCATTATTCCAGCCTAGAGTCACCAGGAGAGAGTAATCGCTATTTCAAATGATGCGATGATAACTTGGGTTTCATTAATTCATATTTTTTTTCAAATTGCGTGCCTCTCTCGTGCTCCAGCGCTCGCTGCGGCCAAAGACATAACACCAGAAACCAAACCAAAAATTTGTCCGGACAGCCAAAACCTGTCCATCCAAAAACGTGATCCGGCTGACACGTGAGATCCGAATCACCACGTACATCATCTTCAAAATTTCCTAAAAAACCAGCCAACTGAGCCGGCACACAATGGGCTAACGCATGTAATGTGAGAAATACGTAACAGAAAAGTTTAGGACAAACAAGTACCAAGCATTGGTTTGTATGTTGAATTTAAATAAATGGGCACTTCTCTCGTTGTGAGGATAAGGATTGGTGCGTAAATGATTAACAGTTTTTTTTTAAAGTCAAGTAGGGCACTTTACTCGTAGTGATGAGGTATCGTAGAATCGCAGGTCTTCATGTGGATGAGACAAGATTCTACCATTTCACGTACGCCTCCCCCCCCCCCCCCAACCTCCTCACTCTCATTCTCCTCTACCGCTGAAAGTCAAAGAGCCAGGCGTTTTTCTTAAGTTTTCCTGTTTTTGCTCCGATTTCTTTCTACTGTTTTTCCCCATGTCAGCTAAGCATGCCATTAGACAGGTCGTTGCATTACAAACGCGAAAAGAAATACGTGCCAGCCTTCCCAGCTTTTTCGCCTAAGCCTGATCCTCTTACGTTTCCTAGCATCTATATATGTTTCATTAGCGCGCCATCTTTCCCGTCATTGCTTATTGTTGTCGTGATGGCCTGTGCTGTTTGCAATGCATCTTTATGTTAAATAGGAGAAGAAATGCTATCGGACATGAAAGAATCGGAAAAAAGCCTGTAAATTCACCATGAATTGAGATTTTAAAAAAGCAATTTGAGCTATTCAACAAATCGAAAGATTCTCCTCAACAATAGTTTAGGTATGAGACCAAATATGCTACCTTCACGTGAAAGGAATTAGATCTCGTATATTTGGTCTTCCAGCTTAGTATTGAGTCCACGCCCTTAATTCCTGTGAATAGTATCAGTGCACAATTAAGAATCCATACCCATCACCTCTTCGCCATCAAATTCTGCTTAGGTACACAGAACTTGTTGCTTAAAGCATGAAAAAACCATTATGACTACTTCGTATGGAGTAATGAGAATGGCAGATGAATGACGCTTTGTGATTCTACTTGATATGAAGTATCGAGAGTGGTAGATGAATAAAGCCTTGAGACTATTCTTGATATGGAGTAATGAGAACGGCAGATGAATAAAGCCTAGTGACTCTATTTGATATGGAGTCTCGAGAGCAGTAGCT
>JAHWFP010083864.1:1500-21581 GCA_023313725.1 Lithobius niger
GATAGCGTGACCGTTTTTAACTCGGATAGCGTAGCCGTTTCTAACTCTGATAGCGTAGACGTTTCTGACTCTGATAGCGTAGCTGTTTCTAACTCTGATAGCGTAGACGTTTCCAACTGATAGCGTGACCGTTTCTAACTGATAGCATAGACGTTTTAACTCGGATAGCGTAGACGTTTCTAACTCGGATAGCGTAGACGTTTCTAACTCTGATAGCGTAGACGTTTCTAACTCTGATAGCGTTACCGTTTCTAACTCTGATAGCGTAGCCGTTTTATAACTCGGATAGCTTAGACGTTTCTAACTCTGATAGCGTAACCATTCTAACTCAGGCTCATACAGGCAACTCTAAACCTATACCTACTGCAGCACATCAGGGAAGTTTGCCTTTAGTTTAAAAACAATTCTGCTTTTCGTCGAAGGGTTGATAGCAGTACAGGAAGAAGTAACCGCAGGTGACTACTAATCAAAATAAAGTGCAAAATTAACCAGAAAAAAGATAGATGATGACATACAGGGTGGGCCACAAAAAATTGACGACCTAATATTTTCTAAGTCCAACTTTTCTAGTTAGCACCCCTCAGTACCAGGAGAGAACAGAAATCTTCCCGTTTCATTAGATTTGATTTCTGGTATTAATTGATAGTTTTGATGTCCATTTAGTGGTCAGGAAAGTTGTCAAAACATTTGGGCAGGTTCTGCCTGACCTCCCTACCCAGAGAACCCGCCACTCGTGAATGGTGGCACAACAGTCTTTCCCCCCGCCTACCATTTTTAAGGTGTTTATTTTTGATTTGGGGGTTTTAATTAAACGGTATTTGTAATCTTTAGTAAAATGTGAGTGTGTTTGATACATAAATTCGTTTTATATTTGCAGTTTCAACAATCAGAGTCTGATGTTTGCTCTTGTCGCGAACTTTTTCCTCAAATATGGCAGCCTTCAATCTTCACCACAATAATTACGGAGTAGGAAAAGTGTTATAGGGCAGTGACACGACGTAGTATTATTGCGTGTAACTCTATGGTGGAGCCAGTAACTGGGTTAGCTGCAAGGTGCACTGGTGGGGGGAAAGAAGCGCCTCTTACTGAAGCCAATGCTATAAAACTGCATTTCTTAGGCCTAAAACACGCGATTTTTGTCGGTTTGTTGGCAGTTGCTGACATTTTTAAGCAAGTGGAATCTTTATTTTCCAATTACAACTTAAGCAGCATAAGGGATTGGAGAAAACAATGGCTTTTTAAGCCTACGGAAACTATACTCTCAAAGCACTGGCTTGACTAGAAGTGCCGTTGTTTAACCCACCATTTCAATCTAGAGCCCCTTGCAGGTATTTCTCTTGTTGCAATATGACGTCACTTGACGCTGGTCTTTGTACTTCAAGTGTTCGTATATTTTAGTCTGAGTAGCGCAAAGCAGAAAGCCTTTATATTGGTGATATATTTCCAAAGAATTACGTAACGTAAAAAGGTAGTTCGAACGCTCGAAGAATCGTAAAATTTGCTCCCCCGCATGTAGAAAAAAAACTACCACTATTATTATTATTTTTATCTGGAAACACGCTAGTTACGCCAAGTTAGGCAAGAAACATCACATCAATTCAATTGTCGTGGACATAAACCATTGTAGCGTGACGCCATATAGCATAAGTAGCAATGTTCTAGATTTCAGTTATCCTTCTAACTGTTAGTCGATGTGATTAATTTGTCGAATGTTTTGGTGTGTTGATATCACTCCTTTGAAGGGCCGAACCATTCGGAACTTGGCGGTCCCTTTTACCAGTTTTGGCTTTTTGATATGATAAAATATGGCAGCAAGATCACAGATAAAAACGCCCAAAAAACAGGGGAATGACATTCATAGCATAGCATTGTTATATGTTGTGAAGGGAAATGGAAAACATGCCATAGCTTTGTTAAATTCTTGAGAAATATAGACATTGTTGGTAAGCGGTGAGAAACGAAATAAAAAGTTCCTTTTTGGGGTAAAGTCTTCAGTTTTTAACAAGTTACTGGCATGTCTATAATTTTCTAGCAAGTAATTTCAATCCTGATACGATTTATTTATTACGAAAATTCTGTTTCAAGTGGCGCAGGGCGCGCAGCAGCCGATATTTTTCTATATTTCCTTTATTTTTTTAGCGGTTCCTATATTCTTCCTTTAATTAAGAGAAAAATCCTATATTTCCTACATTTCGGGCTTTTGAGAAGCCCTAAGACACCCGGTAGCTTCCGTGTGTGTGCAATCGTATTCTCTTGTCTGCGCAGCGATTGCGTCTGCGCAGTGATTATATAAAAAGAAGCAGAAGGAAGCTGACAGAAGCCAACGACAAGCTGAAAGGAACCGTGAAAAAAAAATCCATTAGGCTTCTAAAGACGTTACCGTACTGATGCACAAAATTAAATAATAGTGACGGCAGCACAGACAAGGCTGGCTCAGGACAATTTGAGGTCCTACGCGTCTTCAGTAACTGGGGCCCCAGGACCATAAGTCTAGCATTAAAAAAGTTTTTTTTCCATGAGCATATAAGCTGTAAAATGTGAATGTAACGTTACGTCGGCCAAAATAAAAATAAAAAAAAAACGTAAACGCGAACGCTTGTCGTAGAATTTCATTTTAATTTATTATTATGTTTCAGAACGATGCTTCAATTGTTCGATTCGATTCGAATCGTTAAACAAACATTTTTCATGCGGTCCAAGCGGTAAACGAGAAAAAATCCAAAGGAAAAAAATCCACGGAAAAAATCCAGGAAAAAAATCCAGAAAAAAAAATCCAGAAGAAATAAAATCTAAAGAAAAAAAATCCACGGAATAAAAATCCAATGCAATTTTTTTATTTCATCATTTTTTTTTGTAGCTTACTAGCTTTGGATTTTTTTTCCTAGATTCGGTCCAAGCCAATACCCATTTCACACTTTCACTTTTCTCATTTCTAATCAGACTGCCATCTACCGACAAAAATGGAACTGCAAGTACTGCAAGTTTCGGTTTCGGATCGTGCAACGCTTCGCCTAAATGACCCACATGTTTCCAGAAGTTACAAAGCACCAGCATAGATTCTCACCTTGTAATTTTTTTTTTGCTTTGACGCTGTGTAAAGGTTATCTGCACTAAAACAAAATTTGTTAAGAATTCCCGCCAAGCTTTTCAGCCTTGTGAAGTCGTGATATCAAACGCCAAGCTCTTTCGCCAAGCTAATCCCACCGAGTAATAGTTCGAGGTAAAATAAAATAAAATGTATGAAAAATTGCTTACTGCGTAATTTTCAATTATTTCATTTAGCGTTTGAAGTCTTAGCCGGTGGGATTAGCTTAGCGAAAGAGCTTGGCGTTAGATATTACGACTTCAAACGGCTGAAAGGCTTGGCGGGAATCCTTAACAAGTTTTATTTTGGGGTAGATTTCAGTTCTTTTGGGTCCAAATTGATGAAATCCATTGTAACTGTTATCACTGTTCTGTACTGTGACGGTATTGAAAACAACTGACGGCCTGGCGCACTGGCAGTCGCCAGGCCAGTAACAGTAGCCGATTGTATTGTCAATATACAGTGGTGTACTGGTAAAAAAAAAAAGGTAAGTGGAGGAGCTGTAGGTGGCGACCGACGAACTTGGCCCAGAGAAATGGGGAGAAGGAGGGGGTAAGAGGCAAGGCTCCCAAATAACAAAGCTTAATTTATAAGTTGCGATCGGTGGTGTCGCCGTAAATCTATGTGGGACAAAAAGTGTAAGTTGTTATCACAATATTCGTGTGGGGAGTATACATTTAATTCTAGTAAGTTAGAATACATACCCCCCCCCTCCGTCCCCTTTGTAACACCAGTGTAACACTTGACATAGCTCCCACCTGAAAATATGTAACATTTTCTTATCCCTCCCCCCCCCCACCAATTGGATCCATTTTTTTTTATTAAATCGTTTTTACAAGCTGTACTTAGTACCTAGAGGGTATAATTGCCAGTGATTTTGAGAAAAAATAATAATTTCAAGTTGTAAACAGAAGTTAGAAAATAATTTAGCTAGAACAATTTAGCGAAAATTAATCCATTACATAACACTTTGTGATTTATCCCCCACCACCCCATCATAACTCCCTCCCCGCACCAGGTATTACGTAATTTGTGAATGCTCCTTTGCTAATAAACGGTAATTATTGTGTGCGCGGCGCATTTTGAGTCCTGGAATTTTATGAACGGTTAATTCTTCCTGGAGGGAGCGGCTTTAATCGACGGCCGCCATTGTTTTTGTAATCATTTTGGATATCAACAAGGCACTCTGCTACCAAAAACGTAGAATCGATTATCTGTGTCCGTTCTGTAGCGAACTCGAGATAGGCCGCGCACACTTTAGCTACTTATTATTGTTCAGGTCTTAGCTGAATGCAGGCATTATCATTAATACATTTTTTGCAGCAATTCACTAAATTAAATTAAAGTAGCACCGTAAGAAAGCAAGCTTATGATTTGATTTGCTTTGATTTCTATTTTTCTAACGGGCCCACAGAGCCATACACTCAAATGCTAACCTATATTACCCTAACCATAATCCTAAGCATAATGTCACCATAACTCTAGTTCCAACGCCACGCCGTAGGTAGAACAATACGTGAATGACACCCATAGATACAAGTCCGCGCCGTAGACCGCATTGGAACACCAGCCCAACACTCCCATTTTGTACAAAATTTCGGAACTGACAAGAGGAGCAAGCAGCAAAACCGCGAAACGTCAACGACGCTCCAACCACCTACATAGTAAAGCGGGCCGTGGCCCTGCAGAAGCCCAGTGCTCTACGGTAGCCTACCCTTCCCTTCTGTAAATGCGGGGAACCCCCAGGATCACTGCCAGGGGATTGTCCCCCTGGTTCAAGGTTAAAGTGCCTGCACTGTGCACCCAGATAGGGCAATCACACAGGAAGTGCAACACCGTCTCATCGGACGTACCACAGTCGCACACCGAAGAACGAGCCCACCCTAACCGAAAGAGGTGGGCACGGAGCTGACCTTATGTAACCGGTTCACAACAAAACATGCAATGAAAAACACTTTAACACTGAGTCAGATTTCCAACTGATGGTTGAAGGTGCTGTCACAACACTTTCTGGGAGTGAGTTCCAACAATTAATGGCTCTCACAGTGAAACAAGACTGGCGCGGATTCGTAGTTTTGTTAATGTAATGTAAGAAGCAGTGGCAGTAGTGAGGGCGAGTTGTTGAAGTGTGGAACCAAGTCAATGAATGAGCCTGGGGAACATGGAGCTGGATACGTGGACAGAAGCGGTGGCCGGGTGCAACCACACACATTTCTGATTGATTATAGTCAGCAAGGCAGCAACTCCATAGTGCATCTCACTATAAATTGGTGAATACTGACAGTGGCTTCAACAACAATATAGATGCTGCCGCTGCGGTGTTGAATAAAATAAGAGCATGCCTCTGTTGAAAATAAAATAATGGCAGAGGCCGGCACCCCCCCCCCCACCCCCACCAAAAAAAAGTGACGAAGCGGCGCTCCCCCAGTGAAAAAAGTGCAGGAGCGCCGCTCCTATGCATTCCTGCACGACTACACCACTGTCAATATAGTATAATCTTCCTTCTCGCTATAGAGCAGTGACACGACGTAGTATTATTGTATATTGTATGTAACTCTATGCTGGAGCCTTAATGGGTTAGCTGCAAGGGGCACTGCAGAGAGAAACAGAAGGGCGTCATACTGAAGCCGATGCTGTTAAGAGTGATTTCTTAGACCTAAAACGCGCTATTTTTGTTGTTGGAGAAAACAACGTTATTTTAAGCCTAAGATATCCGCTCTTCCGTTGTTTTTCCCTTCATTTTTATGTAGTGCACCTTGTAGTTATGCCCTCCAAAACCCATACTGGTACCAATATGGCGGCAAATGTCACTGCTCTATAGTAACACGAGTAGTCCCGCTCGCATAATTTTTGTTTCATAAATAGTTCAGCAAAACTCGCTACATAACTCTCCATGCAGGCCAGCTACGTACAGAAAAAAGCCGTTTAATCCGACTTAATTCACCTAACCTTAACTAATCTAATATAACCTACCTAACCTAACCTAACTAAAACAACAACAGATTATCAATAAAGCCAACTGACACGTAATCACCACTAGTGGTTGCTAAGTAACGAAGTTTCGTAGCGAAATTCGACCGGCCTATGAACTGTTTACGAAAAAAATGTAAATCCCGCTCACACACGGGCATCCTTTAAACCGGGGGTCCCCGGAGCAGATTAAGCCTCGTAAAAGCGTGGTGCGTAAGATTTATTGTACCTCTCTCGTTTCCCAGTCCAGTAAAAAGGGGCGTGATGCATAGATTTTATCAACTTTTTAGTTAAAGGTAAATACAATTTTTTTATTTAAAATAGTACATTATTTTATTTTTCTCGTAACCGTTAGGAACCGTTGAGGCCCTTGTGGCCCGGTCTGCACCCAAAGCACCCCCCCTTAATCCGACTCTGGGGGGCCCTACGTGGCTGCGTTGCTTGCGTGTGCCTTGAGCAGGCTCTGAGCACGGAAGCTGGATGATACAACTGAAAGGGAAAGACAAAGCTATTCAGAAAACAAAAAGATCAAACTGATTGATGCCTACTTTACAAATGCAAAGAAACAAAGCACCTAAAAGTAAAAGTCTGTTTGTGAAGAAAAAAAAATGTATTCTGCTCTCAGTTGATGCAAAGTAACTAGGCCAGCTAGCCTAGGTTTTCCAAAACACACTCCTAACGTTGAATAATGCATCCTGTATTTTGCACTTTTTTTTTCTTATAAAAGTTCTTTTGTTTTAAAAATTATCATTTTTTCGTACAGTGCATAGGTGGCGAGCAGTGTTTCCACTTACAGGTATTTTCCCTTTATACAGGAAAAGTGATCTTAAAAGGAAAAAAAAAGGAATTAAGCAGGAAAAAAATGGGGAAATTCTATGTTTTATTTGTAAGTTGCGGTTTTCTCGAGTGGCTCACGATCTTCTCTCCATGCCGACCCACTTTCTCGAAAATTCCGTAAATCTTCCACTCATATTTACAATTTGGTTAGTGTTTATTTTCGTATGTTGCTGGTTTATTAAGATCAAAATTAGTTGTCACTACAAATTTTTACAGGTTCATTCATATCCTTTACTTCTACTAGGAGCGGCAGGAAACTAGTACTAACATTGAAGAAGAAGAGGGGAGGGGGGTTGAGATTTAATGCGCGCCGACAACTGGGTCATAAGCGCCAACCTCAGTCACAGTGCAGTGCCCCCGGGTTGCCGGGGAGAAAATGTTCTAATACGACAAGTACTGTATAGTCGTGTTAATTTTATTTTTAATTTGCGTCAATAGGTGGGGTTGCCTGAACCATCAAAGCGGGCTCGTTATTATTATTATTTTTTTTTTAACTAGGAAATGTTAAAAATTAGTGGTGCAATGAAAGGAAATTGTACAAATGGAAATAAAAAAGGGAAAAAATTTTTTGCACAGGAAAAAAAAGGAAACCTTGTCTTTACTCGGGAAAATTCTGTAAATGAGAAGTAGACGCACTAGTGGCGAGTTAAATTGTTGAAATAGAGCAGTGACATTTGCCGCCATATTGGCACCAGTATGGGTTTTGGAGGGCATAACTACAAGGTGCACTACAAAAAAATGGAGGGAAAAACAACCGAAGAGCGGATTTCTTAGGCTTAAAATAACGTTGTTTTCTCCAACAACAAAGGTCGCGCGTTTTAGGTCTAAGAAATCACTTTTCACAGCATCGGCTTCAGTATGACGCCCTTCTGTTTCTCTCTGCAGTGCCCCTTGCCGCTAACCCATTAAGGCTCCAGCATAGAGTTATATACAATAATACTACGTCGTGTCACTGCTCTATAGGTAGTTGCCAACGAACAAAGCATGCAAAGCAAAATGAACAGTGAGTTAAAAATCCTAATTTAAAGCCAGACGACCATTAACTCTGACCAAGCCCTGTTTATAATGTTTACACAAGTCCGACAATTTTTTTAAAATTCTCACTGCTTTTTTTGTCAAGAGAAGGCTAAAATGGAAGATAGTAAATAACACTAACTACAATCTGACGTTAAAAACAACACCAACATTTCTTTAACTGATAGCAAGGCAGGCCATTATGGCGGAAATGCGTCACGACCTAAATTGCCTACATTAAAAAAAGAGAAGTTTTCGTAAATCTATTTCTAGTTTTGCACATTTGGGTAGAATTTGATTAAATTCATGGTTGTAGTGCGATTACATATACAATAGTTTATTTTTTTTTCACAACCATTTATTGGTGTTAATCTGATGGGATAACACCCCGTCAGAAACTACGTTAGTATTTTTTAATGACAAAACGATGCTAATTCTTGCGAATCGCCATCCTCGTTCTCAACTAATTCCTAGTAAGAATTTATAGGGTTGAGGAGGAGAATTTGTAACGCTAAAAAGTCCCTATTGAAACGTATTACCACTCATTTCTGTTAGTTCAGTCCGAGTTTTCAGAGGGCGCCACGCGTGCCATTTGACAATTTTTGCTCATTTTTCAACTCAAATATAAATTAAACTACATTACAACTGACCTAAACTAAATAATAATTAAATACAAGCCAGTTTCGTTTAGTTTAGTTTACTGAAAACTGAGTAGAATTTCCCTCATGAAACTCCTGGCGCCCTCTATAAACTTAACGGAACTAATAGGAATGAATCTAAGACGTTTCAGTATAGGCGGTCTCATCACAAATTCTCCTCCCCAACCTTATAAATTCGTGCTAGTAGACACTATAGTGTCCACGGCCTATCTTGAGTTCTCCGCAGAACGAACACAGATAATCGATTGTACGTTTTCAGTAGCAGAGTGCCTTGTTGATATCCAAGATGGTTAAAAAAACAATGGCGGCCATGGATAAAAGCCACTCCGTCCAGGAAGACGTAGCCGCTCACAAAATACTTGCAGGACTCAAGATACACCGCGCACACAATACCTAGGTTGTGACAATGTGACGTTGCCATTATTCGCGAATCATCTCCTGTAATTTTTCCCGAAAATCGCACGATAAGAATCTTGCTGGTCTACACACCGATTCGTGCTATTTTCGAGAAAAATTACAGGAGATATGATTCACGAATAATGGCAACAAATATGGCGTTGTCAGAACCTCAATTCACTGCATGAAACATTCACGGTAACCCTGCTTCACATACAAAAAAAAAAAATAAAACTTGATGAAATGATACATGAAACCATTAAGAATGCCAGCTAAATTAACAAACTCATACTTAATACCCCGTTTTCTTGATAATTTCAAAATGAAGGATTAAACCATATCAAGAGTTTGTGTCTGACAAAATTATTTTTCTCCCTTGCCTCGATTAGATCGACACTATATTGGATTGTGCCGTCTGTAATTAGGCCTAAACGTGTGCGATTAGACCTTAATTAGACCGATTAGGCCTGTGTGTATGCGATTAGGCCTATATTTTGTGCGATTAGGCCTATATTTGTGCAAATAGGTTTACATTTGCGGATTAGGCTCGGTTGTGCGATTAGGCGTATATTTGTGGGATTAAAAGGCCTACATGCGATTAGGCTTACATTTGTGGGATTAGGCCTGTTTGTAGAATTAAGTCTATATTTGTGGGACTATAGGTCTATATTTGTATGAGTAGATTTGTATTTGTGCAATTAGGCGTATATTGTGTGATTAGGCGTGTATTTGTACGATTAGGCTTATATCCGTGCAGTTAGGCCTATGTTTACGCGATTAGCCCTATGTTTGCAGGATTATGCCTACATTTGTGGGATTAGGCCTATATTTGTGTATTTTGGCCTATACTTGAGTAATTAGGCCTATATTTTGTATTAGCGAAGTACCAGTATGTATGATAGGTTAAGTATGTAGTAGAATATTTCTCTTTGTCTCGGCATAGCCCAAAGTTTTCTCTGGTTACGATTGCCAGAACTAACAATGCACTCCCAAACATGTTCATATTCTCCAATGCGATTAGGCTATATTTGTGTAATAGGCTTATATTTGTGTAATAGGCTTATATTTGTGAGATTAGGCGTACATTTGAATAATTAGGTCCTATATTTTGTATTAGCGAAGTACAAACATGCATGTGTGATGGTCAAGTTTGCAGAATAATGCACATGATTGCGAGAACTGGCAATTCTCTCCCGAACAATTCATGTGCTCCACTGCCTAACTCTCCTCTCCAATTTGGCTATGTTTAGTTGCCGTTTTCCCAAAGTGGTATTCAAAAAGTGGTGTAGATAATGACTCTGACGTTGAACAGTTCATGAAGCAAGGAAAAGGCTGAGAATAATCGCTTTGCAAGCTGTTTATTCGCCTTCCTGTCGAGGTCATACTTTGCGGCCTACTTCTGAGAGTGAACCTTGTCAGAAAATCGCTCTGCAGTCCGCTGAAGAGCATTTAAGCCGATGAAGCATTTACCTAGAACAACAAAGCAGTGAACAAACAAAGAAAACGTCGGATGACACTTCCCACACTTTCAGCAAGAGAAAACCCAAAATAAACAAATACAGGTAAGGTCCAACGTTTTAACAAATTCCTCCAGGGGAGGTATACCTATTACCAAGAATTTATACGGTTGGGGAGGAGAATTTGTAACTCTGAAAAGCCACTATTGAAACGTCCTAGATCCATTCCAATTAGTTCCATCCGAGTTTTCAGAGGGCGCCACGTGCTCCATCTGGTAATTTTTACTCATGGTTCAGCCAAAATCTAAAGTAAACTAAATTACAACTAGCTAAACTAAATAATAATTAAATACAAGCTAGTTTCGTTTAGGTTAGTTTAATTTCAGGCTGAAAACTGAGAAGAAATTCCCACATAAAACTCGTGGCGCCCTCTATAAACTCAGACGGTACTAATTGCGATGGATGTTAGACGCTTCAGTATGGGGTCTCAGTCACAAATTCTCCTATAAATTTTTGCTATTACTCATACGCTTGCATAAAACTTTTGCGTGACAACGCGGCATACAGTAATCTTGAAACGACGGTAGTATTTTTAGGCCATGCAAAGTACAGTATACGTTACATTCACAGACAAAGTGATTCTGTTTAGCAGTTTAAAAAAAATAACAATATCCGCCAGAGGCTACCGCAAAATCAGCAAAATAAAACCCCTTACGTAAAGTTGAAAGCAACGATGCAACAAAAAATTAATCCAAGTGGGTAACGTTAAATGCAAATTGAAATACCGTGTGTTTGACTTTACCACATGGTCCCTAATTTTCACAATTGCTGAAAATGATCAGTGATATCTAAACACACGCTAGTGTGTCGCGCCAAGTTAGGTAACAGTCATCACAACAAAGTTAGGCAACAATCATCACAACAAACATCACATCAATTCAATTGTCGAGGTTGTAAACCATTGTAGCGCGGCGCCGTAGCGTCAGTGTCTTATATCTTGAAGCATAGTTGGGCACATTTCAGGTACTTGAGGAAAAATAATAATGCGGTACAAAAGCTTAAATTGTGTTGAAATCAAAAGGAATGACCCACCTGACAAAAATTAACTCGTGTAGGAATGCCAGCTAAGCTGCTTTCAAATGCAAAATCTGACCCTCAATAACGTTGAAAGTGTGTAACTAGCTAGAGTCCGCTCATCCCTATGTTAATTTTCATATGGTGATTATTCATCCATACCGAGATAACGGGAAGGCGTCCAGCTATGAAATTGGGCGAATGGCTGCAGTACGATAGGAACTGCGTACTTTTACGGTTTGGAGCCTAGGGGTGTAACGAGGATGGCGTGGGATGGCGCGTAAGTACGAAAATATTGTTATAACCATTGTTAGTATTGTCGGCATCGTCTCTCATTGGACGGCCAAAGTTCGAACAATGAGAACGTGGATACTGACGTACGTGCCTAGACATACACTAGTGGAGCACGATAAATCTAAACCACGTTGCAAAGAAATTGTATTCACGTCCAGTCCACGAAAAATGAAAACTTGAACATTGCTACCGAAATTAACAATGTTCTAGTTTTCATTTAACCTTCGAATTATTATGCGGTGCGATTAACTTGGCCAATGTTTTGGTGTTACGATGTCACTCCTTTGAAGGGCCGAACCATTCGGAACTTGGCGGCCCCTTTTACCAGTTTTGGTTTTTGATATGATATCCCATATCACCACAATTTACAATGGATGTTATGGGATATATCGTCAAACTAAAGTGTGGTGATATGGATGCCATGCACAGTAAAGTGTGGTGATGTCCCAGTGATGTGACTGTAAGGTGAACGACGTAAATTTTACATGATGACGTTTCCGTGATGCACAACACGATAATAGACACCTGCAGTCCATTGAATTAAAAAAAGCGTTTCTCCTGCACCTTTTTAAAAAAAAAGAAAATCTCCCCCTCAAGACACAAAACACCTCCCGCTCAAACGGTATTGGCCGAAAACCTGACTGCATCAATACAAAATTACGTAAACGTGACAACACAAAGTTATGAAGGCAAAACAACACAGATATGAAGGCAAACTTTCATTTGCCCCAATAAATTTGTTTTTAATTTCGGGACCATGCGATAGTTATACCACCATGGGGCGAACCATAGTTAGGGACCAAGCGATGAATTAGTTATACCACCTGGGGCGAACTGTACCACCTGGGCGATATGCCTTACGCAGCCAATCCGCTCGAGCTACGTCTCGATGGCGTCTCGGCTTTCGGCCTCGATGCCATCTTCACGTAGTTCTCGTTGATTGGCCATGTGCGGAATATCGCCCGTAGTGTGATAAATCCGATACAGTTTGCCAGGGGTAGTAGTGTATGTAACCGTCCTGTAACATATTTATCATAACCGTAACAGTCGCCTAGCGTCGGGAACAGGGCAAAAGCTTTTCGGAGGGATCGAACGGGTTACACAGCCGATGGCAGGTTACAGTGTTACATGACGGTCACAGCTTCGAACATGCGGGCGTGTAAAAACGGTAGGTTAGACAGGCACAGGCTAGGCAGGACAAAGAGTCTGTTACACCACCTTGTGTAGTAACCTATAGTAGGTAAGGTTAGGCGTGCTCGACCTCCACTCATACGATCATGTATGTGGCTTACGTAGCGTGTTGTATGCAACGACTGTAGCAGTGGAGGGGCAGCATCAGCAACAACAACCACCACCAGAGCTGCCTCCATCCTACCACCACGACCATCCATTGTTGATGTGGGAGAAGAAGAAGATCGACGATTTATAAAGCGTTGTTAATACTTAACTAAATCCCTATTTGGAAACCTAACCAAACCAAAAACTACACTCCGATGAGCGTAGTCGGAACCGATATTAGTCCCTTCCGAGCAAGCTTGGATTTGATTCTCTGACAAGCTCGGACCTACTCGACTAAATAAGTCGAGCGTCCCTGTAACTACCTATCATCGTTAAAGTGTTAAAAACAAGCTATATTTTGTTAGTTTCTGTTTACAATACGTACCAATGATGAAGTTCGGTGCGAGGCATTTATTTTCCTGAAATTGAACGTTAGTAGGTTTAAAGTCATAAAAAAAAAAAAAGATGAGAGGATATAAAATGGCTTTCATCCAACATGTAGGAAGTAGGCCTACGTTTCGTCAAAATAAAAGAGAAAGTAGGTCGGGTGTAGCTTATCGAACAGCTTGACCTCGTGGCCGTGAAGTTTTCCCCTCACGACAACAACAACACGTGTGGTTGTGTGCGAGGCAAGGTGGGAGGGAAAAAAATACAAGTTATACATTTCGTTAATTTGCTCATATACTACGTCTGTTGATCATGAAAATGTTTTAAAAAAATATAAAAATAAAAACACTCAGACCTGTGGAGGCAAGGGATCTGACCAAGAATTGGTTAATAAAAAGACGGACCAACAAACGTAAAATACCTGAAAAAACAGCTAACAAATGTATGAAAGTGTACGTACCACCACAAGCAGCCTGTTTGTCACTAGTCACAATTTGGAGTGTGTGAAACGACGTGTGTTAGTGGAATTGGAGAGTGTAGTTAAAATCCGTTATGGGTGGATATCACGTGGGCGAAAAGCCCACCCATATTCGACCTTCGATCAACTTTACGCGAGCAAAAAAAGGAAACAAATGAACGAATAAAAAAAAAAGAACATGTTGTTCCCCAGACAGGCCATTAGGACCACTTAATTGGGTGGCAATGTCACTCTTTTTTATGTCCCAGGTGTCAATGACAAAATCACATCCCTCCACATACCATCACGTGCGTACAATCGTAATCAGATTTCAATAATGACATTTTCAAATACCGTATATTGGTTTTACAAGTAAAGAGACTCTCTTAATGGCATGGAGTCCCAAAAAAAGTTGCTCAGGGAGGTCATACGGGTAAAAAAATGGCCTTGCCACGGACCCATGCCCAAATAGGGAAACCGAACCATCTTCTGGAATGCATCTAAAACATTAATATGCCGACTAATGGGCGCCATAATTTTTTGTATTGGAAACCTTTTCCTAAAAAAGCAGACATGTTGGCCTCACCTGTCAATACCTAGTGATAAGAATACGTCAAACACCAGACAAGTGGACGCCAATTACCACCCCCACGCGTCACGTCACGTAGACCAAAAATACCTGAGCAAAGACCAAATTATAAAAAAAATAATAACCTTCCAGAATACGAATCGGGTAGTTATAAGGAGTGGGATGAGTGAATAGCCCGAGGCATTAGTAGGAGGACCCGTACTAAAAAAAAAGGAGTATTTTCATTGGCTGGAACGAAAGTAACGTCGTACGAAAATAGCCTCGGGCATGACGGAAGGTAGGCTTATCGACGTTAGTGATGTCAATCATTACGGCTAGCCAATTGGAGGCCGTAGCCAGGTTTACAATTGTAAGTGTAAGGAAGGCGTACGATTCGTCCAGTACATGTAAATGATCCAAAAAAATAGGCTTTTACCTCCGACAGTACTAATCCGTTTCGTATAAAAGAAGAAGCCGACGTCCTCGCAGCTACAAGTCCTGGCTTGAGCCAGAAAGTGTACGTTTCGAGCTCCTGAAAGACGTTTCCAGTTCCACTACGAGCGATCCTCAACGGTGAAAGGTAGGCCTATATTACTTTACGTTATTTTTCATTATTGTTGAGTTCAAACAATGTAACTCTTAAAATTATCGTTTTAGAATTACCGAGGTCTACTCGTTGTCTGTGCGCGCAACTATTTAACAGACAAGGTGTAGACCGTGGTAACGCTAAAAGCGAATAAATAATGTAATTACAAGGTTCGTCTCGACAAAGTGTCGTTATTGTTTCGTAAGGTTAGGAAAAAATCTAAAGGAGGGTTCCCTTTTTGTTTCTTTCTTACATCTGTAGGCTTAAACCATGGCTGACAGTATAAGTAACAGCACGGCGAACACTAACATTACGTATTTTCTTGGCCAAGAACTATACGCTCAAGTTCAACCGTTTATGGCGAAACTGTACGTTCAGCTTAGAGAATTTATCGTACCATCGGCTGGGTTGACGGCTGGTCGTAAAGGGGTGGCTCTCAGTCCTACGGAATGGTTGCAATTTGCTAAAGATTTTGACGAATTCAACGGAATTGCGTCTAATACGAACATCGTGCAAGAAATGACCAGAGCCTGGTCGTACGGGGGACGATTGAAAGTAATAATCAGCCAGTCGGGGTCGACCTACAATGCGAAGTACATTTTCGAAAAACAAGGGGGAAAGTATATCGTCCTTAGCAACCGTCAAATGCGTGGATTGCTCAGTTATGTTCACGTAATAACTAGTACTCTGAAGGAAAAAATGAAAGATTTCGAGCAGGTCGAAGAAGTATGGATGTAAAAAAAAATGCCCCACAAAAAAAAAACCGTAAAATGTGACACGTGGTTTTTATTTCTCTTTTTCCCATAGATATGACCAACATGTACTGCGATTCATTTCCGTTGAGTGGTTGGAACTATTTAAGAATCCAACCGGAAAATCACTCAGTCACGATCACGATCGGTAAAATAGACGATCATTGCATTCAACTACAACCTTCAGAATTCCAAAATCTCATGGCCAAAATATACTGGAGGGACCCTGGCTCAGCATTGGACTATAAAAACGGTCGCGTTTCGATGCAGTTAGCGGCTGATAACGTCATTATTTTGAAAGTGCATAGCAGCTCGGTTGCTCTTACGGAATTTGACATTCTACACATTCGTTATTTGTACGGATATATCTGCCAAGCAATTGCGTGTTGGGGCCAGAGAATAAGCGACGTTTTAACACCGGCAATCCAAACAATTACGCGGGGCACTATGACCGAAAACGATCCTCCCAAACCAGCGCCCAAACCTAGGAAACGTACTATCAAGGAAACCACGCCCACTAAAGAGCGGCTCTCTAAACCCACCCAAAAGAAACTCAAGTTTGCCCAGCCGGGTCCAAGCACCAGTAACGTAATCAACTTAGATGAAGAAGAAGAAGAAGAAGAAGAAGAAAAGTGTTCAAAATGTGTCCAAGAAGTCACGCACGAATCTTGCGACGGACCGGTTGACAAACGCCTCGAATGCCCAGGTTGCGTAATCAATGCTCCCAGCCAGCGTTCGCATTTATGCGTAATGGAACCATCGTTCTACAAATGTAAAAATAATACGATTTAATTTTATTTTTCCCAATAGTGGCACCACCATCCTCTCAGCAAACGACGAACCAGTGGGGAGGGGGGAGCGACGTTTCAGCCTTTAAACCATCATTTTCAAAGCAACCTCCTCGCGATTGCGTTAGTCCTGGCAAGGAAATCTTTAAAAACGATAGGTTTAGCATTAGGAAGTGTAGAGGGCGCTACAACAAAAAATTCGCAACGTATACGAACGTGTTCGACGTTAGTATTAATGCGGTAGACCAGGATTATTTGACCGAAAATGGACTCGATCCTGTTACTTACATGGACGAACTCCTAGCCAACGTTTTTGAGCAGTTATTGGATGGGATACAACCACGGGATTATATTGGCATTTCGATATCGGGGACAGGCCTAGATAATAACTTGTTTCTTCCATTTCATCCCAGGGAATCGTTCGCGATTGAGAGTATTTTTGCACTTTTGATGAAACTTAGTCAGTCGGGTAAGCAATTGGATGTCTACAACAAACTGGAAATTAAACTAACTCAAATCAAAGTTTCCGGAGGGGGGACCTTTCCTAAAAAGAAAGCGTCTAAATCTAATACAGCATTGTGACTAGAAAGTGGTGGACGCAAGTCGGTGGTTCCAGTAAAAAATAAGAAGGACGGCCTATGCCTCGCTAGGGCTTTAGTGACTTGCAAAGCGTACGCGGAAAATGATAAAACTCTGTACTACAAGCTACGCAGATCAACGACGCTGCAGAAAGACTTGGCTTTATTGCTTCACGACAATGCTGCAGTGACGGTTAAACGGGAAGGTTGCACCTTGACGGATTTAAGACGTTTCCAGGATTACTTAAACGATTTTCAAATTGTTGTGTTCGAGAAAATCGGTACCAAATGTCAAACAGTGTTCGAAGGGCCAGCTAACCAAAAACGAATATACCTGTTTTGTTACGAAAATCATTTTGTAGGTATTTTGAAACCCCGCTTTTTGTACGGTAGCAAATTTTTCTGTAATACGTGTTTTAAACCGTACGCCAACAAACAAACACATTCGTGCGAAAAGTACAAATGTGTCGCGTGCCACAGCCCTCGTTTCCGTTGTTATTTGAAAAAGTGGCTTTCCTGCGGGGTTTGCAATCGTTTATTCAGAAACCCAGATTGTCTCGCTCGTCATTACACGAAACAACCGCCATACAGAAATGCTACTGTGTGTAAGTCGCTCTACAAATGTAAGGTATGCTTTCTAACCTACGTAGGAAACAGTAAAACGGCTCATCATTGTGGGCAGCGGTTCTGTAAAGTGTGTAAAAAATGGTCGCATCCTGGTCACAGATGCCACGTCCAACCCCTACCCCAACCTCAGCAGAGAGAATGCGTACGGATCGCCGCTTACGATTTTGAAACGACTCAGATAGACAAAGTAACGAACTCTTCGAGTAAAGAATACTATATGCATAAAGTAAATCTTGCAGTTATTGACGTAGCGTGTACGTATTGTTTCGATAAAACAGATTGTTTAAAATGCGGAGTCAAACGTAAGATATTTATGCACGGAGAGGAAACCCTGAACAAGTTTTGCGAGTGGCTATTCGAAACTCACGCCTACGACACCAACATGATATTGATAGCGCATAACCAAAGTTCTTTCGATGGATTATTTTTAATTAAATGGGCTATCGAACGTGGAATTAGACCTACTGACGTTATTTATTCCGGGGGCAAAATCGTGACCGCAAAAATTGAAGGAATTAAGTTAGTGGATTCCCTCAAATTCCTACCGCTTTCGTTAGCGAAACTTCCAGGCAGCCTAGGCCTAAATGAGTCATTAATTCGTAAAGGTAGTTTTCCCCATCTATATAACCGTCCTGAAAACATGGAATACGAAGGCCCAATCCCTCCATTGAGCGCTTATGATCCAGATAGCCTAGCGAGCGGAGCTAGGGAGAAACTAGTGGAATGGCACGAGCAACAAAGAGCCCAGAATGTAGTATTTAACTTTAAGAAAGAATTTATTAAATATTGCTGCAACGATGTCACGGTTCTAATGGCTTGCGTTCTGAAATTCAGGCAACTTATCCAAGAAATTTGTCCTTTTCTTGAACCGTTTCACGATTGCATAAGCCTAAGCCATCTCGCAATGACGATATTCCGGACTATGTTTCTGAAAAGAAACAGTATACCTTGCATACCTTCGGAAGGTTACCATCCAGAACGCCAGTATTCGAGGGAGTCTTTAATTTGGTTAGATTTCGAGGCTAAAAAACGTGGAATATTTATTCAACACGCCAACAATGTAGGAGAAAAAAAATTGGTATGTGGCAAATACTCGGTTGACGGCTACTGCGAAACCAATCGTACAGTTTTTTCGTATTTGGGGTGTGAAATACACGGGTGTCCTCATATAACCAATAGACAACAACAATTGCCTTTCAGTCAGTTAACCGCTCAAGATGCGTATGACAAAAATACGATCAGACGACAGGCTTTGGAACAGATTGCGGGCGTTACTGTCCTCGAAATGTGGGCTTGTAAATTTAAAGAAGAAATGAAAACTGACTTAAAATTGCAAGCTTTCGTAAATGCTTATCCTAGAAACCCTTCTATTCTTCGTCCAAGAAATGCGTATGTAGGAGGCCGTGTAAGCACGTTTCGTCATTTGTACGTCGCCAAGCCAGGGGAAAAAATTCTTATTGGCGATGTTACTTCTTTGTATCCATCCATTATGTTACAGGAACGTTTCCCGGTCGGGCATCCTGAAATAATAACGGAATTCAACGGTAGTACCGATATCAGTAAATATTTCGGACTCGTCGAAGCTATAGTAAACCCTCCCCGCGGCTTGTTTATCCCATCACTACCTCTGAAACACGAAAATAAGCTTTATTTCACTCTGTGTCGAACGTGCGTTGACAGCCCGCCATCTCAGGGCCAGAAATGCGAGCACAGTGTAGTGCAGAGAAGCTTCAGGGGTGTTTTCGTTTCGGTCGAATTGCAGCAAGCTTTAGCTGACGGCTACTCAATAATTCAACTGTTGTCCGTATACCATTTCCCTCAGTCCACGATTTACGACCCCAAAACGTGTACGGGTGGCCTTTTTACTGACTACGTGAAAACCTTCTACGCGCAGAAGTTAGAGTGCTCGGGGTACCCCGAAGGGATTGTAACTGTAGAACAGAAAGCTGCTTACGTGAAACTTGTAAAGGACAGTCAGCAAATCGTTTTGAACCCGGAAAGAATCCGAGATAGTCCCGGTGGCAGAACTATAGCGAAAGGCCTCTTGAATTCTTTGGCAGGGAAACTGGGTCAGCGAGAGGACCATTTGTCGACTAAATATATAGATACAGCTGCTGAATACTTTAGTTTCGTACTGGATGACAGAAATATTATATGCGATATTGATTTTGAAAACGACCAGATCGCCGTTGTGCGTTTTAGGAACAATCAAAATCTTAGCGAAGGAAACAACAATGTCTCGGTCGGGATCTCTAGCTTTATAACTGCTTACGG
>JAHWFP010083870.1:0-11293 GCA_023313725.1 Lithobius niger
CTCATTACTCCCGCATAAATGCTTTCTACTATACAGAGTGAGGCAGATGTCTTAACTAGCCGCCATGAGTAATTCACAGGGTGGTAAAGATCGGTCAGCCATGGGCCGTGGCTCGCGGCCATTCCGGGTCAAACTTTTAAAATCCAGGATTTTTACAGTTGTTTTAACGACTGTTTACATGCAGTCATGATCAAGCTCTTTATTTGCATGTTAATTTTCTATTACATATGCTACAAAGAAACTGTACTGCAGCATTTATCTGCATGAATGCTGCAATTTGCCTGCAAGAAACTGAAGTAAATTTCAGTTAGAAAAATAAGTTTGTCCAAACTCTTATCGGTCAAAGTGTCGGGGCTCAAAAACTGGCTGTGTAAACATCAGACATGCAGTTTTCAACTCTTAGTATGACATCAGTCATGTTTCATTTGAAATATTTCTTTGTGTTGGAAGCCATTGCCCCAACCTCCTCTCCCCCCCCCCCCTTTCCCAACTGTACCTGTTAAGCATTACTGGTGTCTGTGGAACTTGCACTTGACCCGTAAATGGAGGCTACGGTACCTATAGAGTACCTTTAGTTATTGTATGTTGTAACTTACGTTTTAATTACATTATGCAGTGCTGATCGTACTATTCATTCTATCAAGGGTAATATGAACCCACATCAATATTACACATGATCCTACTCGGTGCTGCCTAACAATTAAATGAACACCTTTCTTCATTTTCGTCATGCTTGGTGCACGAGTCATGTTAGCTGATGTGCCTGGCAAATCAAACTTTCGTCAAAATTTATGATTGTTGATTGGTAAAATGAAATAATCTGTGTTTCGCTAAACACACATATTTTTAAACCAAATTTAAGGGCGGTTTCTCGGCCTCGAAATTGGCAGCCTGAAACGATAGAAAGCCATGTTTATTCAGAGCTTAGCTGAATTATTTCAAGTGTGCAGCAACAATCACTTCATGCGTGAATGAAAAATAATTACGTGTAACTTTTTTGTGTTGCACGTTGCGGAATGTGGCATTGTCGGCGGGCTAAAGGTTTGTACTTAGCTGCAGCCAGTGTGCCCAAAGATTAATCGACACAGAGTGTGCCAGGAATGCACTGAAAGATATATTCCCATGAGGAAATCATCATCCAGTTTGTTTATTTTTAAAACAATTCCAGCTTCATTGCTTATATTTATGCTAACCAAGGGAGGAGCAACTGAAGGGGAATGCGCTGATTGAGTATCTTCAGCTTCGCTCACTCAATCAGCGTTTGTTAGCCAGAATGTGCAAAAATGGACTGAAAGAAACTAAGATCGGTGAGATATGGACATTCACAGGTGTCTATACCATACCAGTGTTGCAAACTGTGTATCCAATGTCCTCGTGTGTAGCAGCTGTAATCCATGATTACGTTATTAATAATTTGTTTCAATACTTAAGTTGCAATTACTCAAGTTATCGACAAGGTTTGTAATTCCCCAATGCAAACTGGTTAGGGTTGCTTTGCATGTGCCAGCAACTGGGTTCTTTCTGTGTTAGTTGCATTAGTGCTGCACCAGGTCATTAACCTGTAGCACACAGCACTGTTCATCACAACTACTGCAGCTGGGACATATTTTATTCGCTTTGTGTGGTTGGTCATCTATTCCATACAATTTTGCAATTTTCATATTACGACCTTGATATGGGGCATTGGGGTAATTTTGGGGACCATCGCTGGATGCTTCATCGCCAACTAATTGACCTATATTTACTTTCCTGTCAATTCAACCAGCATAAAGATACACAATCCGCACAGAAATCATTCAGCCTGGCAATAATGTCAAGTTAGACAAGCTATGCAGCCCTATTCACGAATACTAAAATACATGATGTAAACAAAATGTTTTAATAATTTAATTTTTAATTTTAATAAAAGTTTATTTGCCGAGTAAGTTAGCAAAATGGTAAGATAGGGCTTTTACCAGAAACCGCTTATATCTTACCAACATTAAGTGATAACAAATACAATAGCTAGATAGAAATATCTGTACAACAATATAGCAAAATAACATTAGGAATAGTCTGATATGTATGGTAGTAGGTTACACTTATTTAGTCTGAATTTAAAACAATTTATAGAGGGTGCCGTGACAACATCATCAGGTAAAGCATTCCAAACATTAATGACCCGATTTACAAAAAAGTATTTTCTGCAGTTTAATCTGAAGGGTTTCTTAACCAATTTCAGGGAGTGACCCCTGGTCCGCCTTTCTCTATTAACATCAAAGAAAAGAGATGGATCATAATCCAGGAGACCATGCAACAGACAATATGTGAATGACAGGTCGGCTTTTACCCGGCGTAGTTCCAGAGAATCAATTTTCAATTTATTCAGTCTGGCTGCATATGGTATATTTTGGAATCCTGGGAGAAGTTTGGTAAACACTCGCTGCACTCTTTCTAACCTCAGAATGTCTCCTCGAAGTGACGGGGACCAAACGGGGCTGGCGTATTCAACAAGCGGACGGACATATACTTTAAAGGCCCACAGTAAAGTTGGGACATCCCTAGAAGTGAAACAGTTTCTGATAATAGCTGCACGTTGCATTGCTATTTTAATGACAGCGTTACAGTGGTGAGTCCACGTTAGATTCGTAGAGAGCCAGACACCTAAATCCTTAACAGTAGTTAATGGTTCCAATTTTGAACCCGATAGGTAGTAATTATATGATGGATTCTTACCCCCGATATGCAACACTTTGCATTTATTGTCCGAAATCGGCAACTGCCATTGATCTGACCAGTTTTTTAGTTCATCAAGTTCATGTACGATACCAATGTGACTCTGTCTTGATTTCATTGCAGAGTGGAGTTTAACGTCATCAGCAAATTTTCGCAATTTTATACCAGCAGAAGTTGGCGATAGATCATTTAAGAAAATAGTGAATAACAATGGACCTAAAACTGACCCCTGTGGAACACCACTTTTAACCACAGCATCATCTGACACCGATTCCCCGACTACGACACGCTGGCTACGGCCCACAAGGAAATCAGTAATCCAAGCCAGTAGTTGCCCTCTGATGCCAATGTTTTTTAGTTTAAATAGTAATTTGTGGTGGACAACGGAGTCAAATGCTTTCGCAAAATCAATTAGAACTACGTCAACTGGGTAACCCTCATCTAAACAACTAGTCCAGTCGTTTAGGACGTCCAGTAGCTGTAGCGTTGTTGAGCGTCCAGGCAAAAAACCAAATTGATCATACGAGATTATATCTTGTTTGTTTAGGAAATTTAGCATTTCATTTTTAATAATGAAAATAATTAAAACCAAAAACAAAGTGCTTCATTTTACATCTTGAAGACACTTGCGAGACTTCTTCCATTGGAAATTCTTAATTTGAATTTTCTCATAGCTGCAACTTGACAGAGTCGTTATCTTTTACTATATCAAATCTACGTGGTCTTACTTATAGTTTTGGAAATTGTTTAGATCGACGGGGTTTACCGAGCAGACAACAAAAAGTCCTGTTTCAGAGCTGTGAACAAAGTATTTCAATACGCAAAAAAGATTTCTCAACATCGTTGATTTCTTGCTAATTACTAGCCTACTTATTTCTACTACTACTACTAGCTAATTCCACACAAGACAAAATAATTTATTCGACCGATATGCTTGAAATTTTATATTCAGTTCACGTTTGACTCCATTAGGTGCCTTTTATGGTTTGACATTTTGGGGAGATTTTTACTCAAAGAATGTAATAATTTGTAATGCTAGTTTTGTGAATGTTGGGAACACGCCATCTGTTATCAAAATAATTACCCTCCTGGCTGAGTATCAATGCAACCTCGGTTAACTTACTGTTTCCAGTTGACAATTACATGGAATTGCTCCGGAAGCGGCTAATGTTTACTAAAACCATTTGAACCCTTTGAACTTGTCTAAAATACATAAAATACATAAAATATATCATCGTATACTAAACTGATTATGGGGAACTTATCGTGTTCACTTGTTTCTGTTTTACAATCAAATGTACTACGAAGGGCACTTTATTGGAAATATAATTAATCAGCGACCATTAATTTTACCAAAGTGACTAATTTGTTTAGGTTGTTCAAGAGACTATTTGCAATTATATTTTTATAAGCTCACAATCAATATTACACTACAGCAAAACCATAAAACAACCAAAAGGGATGATATCGTACAATAACCCCATAAGGGTAAAGAGACCGTCAAGTGTTGGCCATATAAAGTCGTGATATTAGAACCAAAATGGCCGTCGCCAAGTTTTCCGCCTCAATCCTGATCACTCAATCTTAACTGACTTCTCATTGGGCTATTCGGGCTGAAGTCCCCTCCCCGAACCTTTATCCCTTTCTTTTTCCTTTTTCTTTGCCTTTTCGCCTTTTCTTGCCCTTTCGGTAGACAGAATCATGCAGGAAATCCATAAAAACAAAAGTAAAAACCTTTAAACAAAGGCTTTTCGAGTATCCGTAACACTGATTAGGCAAAGTAAAGCACGTCTCAAAAAAGAATCCCCCCAAAAAAGTCTCAGAAAAAATAAAAGGTCCTAAAAAAATGACGAGGCCCCCACTTTTGCTATCCAGCGGGCATCCTAGGTGATTGTTAGCTAAGCATGAGTGCTCATGGTTCGGACCGGGGTAGAAGAATATATAGGTAGTGACACACTTTTTCTGCCAACGGTAAACATTTTGGGGGAAAGAACTACCTGCTTTTAGCGATTTACCGCCAGAGGGCGCTGTCGTGAAGTAACAGAAACGCAAAGCATCATGGGGATCAAAACTATTTAGCGTCACTAAAACAAATTGATCAACATAATAATGCAAAATTAATCGGCTTAAAATATACCATAATTCAGATTAGGACATTAAAATAATTTTAAGATAGATCAGAACTGGCTGATCAAGTTTTATTTTTAAAATTCAATATTCAATTGTAAAATGGGTTGTCATTGCAAGTGGCGCTAAGTGTAACACACGGTTTTGTGTTCCGAGAAGATTCAAGTAGCGTTCGGCCGTTCAGGTGAACCTTCATTCGTGGTTTACGTTTATTGTAACGAACTGCATACAGTTTGAATAAGTAACACAGAATAAGTTCTTCAACTTCGGATGATGCCCACGCACAGTATTTCGTCTATTTTCGCAGGTATTGTTGCTATTACAATGGTTACCATGGCAACGATGCCGCCATTTTTATTTCAAGTTTCGTCTCACGGACCAGACAAGTGCTGCCTTCTGGTGCCGTTGGTGGAAGCAGGTCGTTCTTTATCCCACGTTTCAAAAAAGCGTCACTACCTACTTAATCTACCTTGATTCGGACCACAAACTTGTCGGCAGCCATTTTGGCTCTTGATATTACTGCTTTCTACATCGAAAACTTGATGGTCTCTCTATCCTTATTGGTGGGTTTTTGTTTGATCAAAATTACCAACATTTTCTGCTTTGCTTTCTCTATTACCAGAGGTCATGATTTTCTGCACTTTGCAATCACTGCCTTCGTCTGTTAGGGCGTGTTTACGCAGCGACTCGCCTTTGCATTCTCGCAGCTAGAACTCAATCGCGATGGCAAAGGTGTTGTTGCCGTGGTAACAACGCTACCTGGATTAGCTAAATCCGACATCGTTTGAGTAAATACTTGCAGTCTTATAATCCGTGCCAATAATATAAAGAATTCCTTATGACGAAACAATTTTCCCAAACGCTTCTGAACTCACGTTATTTGCTGTTTTCGTTGCGAGGCGGCAGACATAAAACCGCCGCCATGTTGGAATTTCAGATGATTTCTAGCTTCTAGCTGCGAGAATGTAAAAGCGAGTGGTTGCGTAAACCCGGCCTTACTGTGGCTTCTACCAGTCTTCATTCATTCATTGATAGTTTTGACGAGTTCTTGTAACTTACATTGGTTTCCTTTCTTCCTTTTTTGTTTGTTTGGTGTGGAAGGTTACCTTTGCGTTACTCGTGACTGGCGCTGTATATACTATACTAACCAAGACCTACAGTAAAGGTAACAAGAGGTTGTAGTGTCTTGGATGCAGGTTTAAAAAAATGCAGCTAAATTTCTCTTACATTTCATTCTTCTTGTTGAGAAATTTTGTAACAATTTGTGGTGGAAATTTCTAAGTCTTACCTTCATTTATTATTTGTCACTTTTATTTCTTTTCAGGCATGGGTATCCGAAGACCTGTCGGCCATCTTGATTTTTATCCAAACGGAGGACGCAAACAACCCGGCTGCGGTGGTGACGTATTGTCAGATGTTAAGTCTCGGGAAAGCGACATTCTACAAGGTAAAATTCTCTTAAGAGTTCACAGTTCTGTTTACGTATTTGTGTTAACAGTATTTTCTTCAAGGGATTTGATGAGGGGAGGGGAAATTCTGTAAAACCTGCCTGTAGACTCCACTCTTAGAATCATTAACTACCGTAATCAAAGGTGTTGTTAATTACAGTGCAAGTGTCGTTAATCCAGCTTATTGTTGGTAGTACTTCTGGTAATTAACAAATCCCACATGAACTTAACTACACATAACTGCAGGCACTGTAACAGTCGTATCTAAGCTGATTCGTTAAAAAAGTTAGTATCTTAGGCAAAATCTTTTCATGTTTTGTAATTTAAAAACTTCCTGAAATTAAAATATGGCTGGCATTAAGAAACATAAATTTTATTAAGTGTCATCATCCTTCATTGTTCAACAGTTAAGTGGTGAAAAACACTCTCCTCAGTCAAAGACGGCTACAAAACCATTAGTTCAAAGCGTGACAAAGCTGGATTAAGATGTCTATGAAATATTGGTCTTAAGTCCGTGAGTGCTTGCATTTCACACACGTTTTAACCCCCCCCGGGGGGGGGGGGCAAATCTTTTCCCATGTGTTCAAAACCGTGTCGAATTTACTTTTGGCATAAATGATAATGGAGAATTCACCTCACGCTGTGAAAACCAAATTACTATAATTCAATCACAGCTGTTATTAACGAATCACAAGTAGGTGTGCTTTTTCACCTAGTTAAAACTACTCGTTACCTGAATTAGATGCTTAGGGATGCAATAAAGGCATTGTGTAATAAAGAATTATCAACTGGTTTTAGGGTTCCTATTAACATGGAAACTTCTAATTCCAGGATTTTTCCATGGCATTTCCAGGACTGGTCAGTTTCCAAGGACCATAAACTAGTGGTTACCAGACAATGAGACAAAAGAGACATTTTTAAAATACGAAGTCTTTTGTTCTGTCAAGCGATGCTGGTAAAACGTACGATTTTCAATCGGTGAGAGTGCCACTTTCAGATCAGCCATCTCTGTTTCAAGATTACCAAAAAGTGTGGTGTTATTTTTATCTGTTTTTAATTTTTTTTTATTTTATCAGAGAATTCCCCTCCCCAAGTCACCTCCCACAGAGTTCCCCCCACGGCATTACCTCGTCCCGAGCTTTCCCCTCTCTCCCGTGCTTTCCCCTCTCGCCCGAGTTTCCCACAGTTCCCCCCCCCCTCTCGAGTTCCCCTCCTCTAATCCTCTGAGTTCCAAACGTAGTTGAAATTCCCGGAATATCCCAGGTTGGTGAGATCTTTGCTATATATCTTAAGGTGAGTTTCAGTCCCATTACGTTTGGTTGTTTTTGCTGTGGCATCCATGCTAGGAAGGGATATGACAAATTAGGTGTAACCATAGAGACCAATGCTGCATTTCTTAGTTAAACGTAGTTAGCGCCACTGATAACCTGATTGTTTTGTCAGGGATGCTATAAAGGCATTACTATACATGATGATTTTGGGTGTCACTAACTAGTGGAACACCATTTCTTGCAGGCATGCGCCGTTGGCTTACGTGTCGTCACCAGCGTTCCGTTGGACTATTTACAGCTTCGTTGCAGGGCACCTGCCCGTTTTTGGCTGTCAAGTGCCCTTCTTGGGCCGACTTTAGACGTGGCGATTGTTTTGACTGTGGAGGTGGGCAGTGTGCCCCAATGGGACTCCAGGCTGACATTCTACGATCCTCTGTCAAAAAGCTTCCTAATCGTCCAGTCAAACTTTTCCTTCGCACAAGTGGAGAAGCGCCGTATTGTCGTGAGTACGAACAAATCTTTTGGCTGAACATTAATGCCAGCTGTTTAAAGTTACGTTTGAATCTTAGTTTCAGGTGTAGGCCTATACAATGTGCACTCACGCAAATAACATCAAGGTAACGGGCAAACATAATGCTTATTTGTTCACTTTTGCAGGATTTCACCATCGGATTAGCGTGTCATTAGTTCTTCCGAAAGAGTCACCGGCTTTAGATGGCTTTTTATTTGCACGTCTCGTATTTGGTCCAGATGAAAGATCCAGCAGAGTGGCATTACTGCCGCAACAAATGTAAGAAAACGTAGATTAAATTTTTTTTTCCGAAACAGTAAAAATAACCTTAAATTTCTTTTTATTGCCATTACCGTGACTCTTGTATTAAATACCGACGTGGAGCTAAAGCCCATCCCATTAAATGGACTTAGCCCACGCCTTACATCATTGTTTTTCTTCTGCAAAATTAATTAAAAGCTTACTCCGAATGCTTCGATGAAAACAAGGAAAGAGATTACGTAATTTGTGAGTAGGCTAAAGAAGACAGATGTTAACATTTCTACCAACAAGTGCTCTGTCGAAAATTACCACAACGTTTCAGTTGTTAGTATTTGAAGAATAATTCGACATTTTTACATTGTGAAAGACGTGTGAAGCACTCAATCCAAGGCAGAGGATGAGTAATTGCTCATTGCTTTCCTAAAGAGAGTGACCACTCTCTTTAGGAAAGCAATGAGCAATTACTCTCTTGTTTAAAATTTGGCAATTGCGTGATGTGATGGCATCGACGCTTGTAGTCACAAAGGTTTGTACGGCTAAAAACTAGGTTTGGAGGAGTGCCGATCGAATAAACAAAATCTGTGAATAAATGAGAATAAAGGCATTCCATTATTGCTACACTGCATTTAGATCAAGTATGTGAATGATTGAATGATACCAGTGTACACGAGTTCTTGATCCGCGCCGATTTACCGAAGGTTTGTGGGGTTAGAAATTATTTATGTTGGATTTTGAAGGAGAGACCTATAATAATCTAAATTTTTGAATAAATGAGGACAAAGACAATGCTGTAATATCAAAGACTGTCACTTACGCAAAACCAAAATTCGTCCAAGTTCCACAATTCAAATTTGCAAATTTTCGACTATCTACTGATAGTCTTCTTCAGGCACCTACCTAGTGGACTTGGCGAAGTTCGTTGGTTGTTCAGGCACCTACCTAGTGGACTTGGCGAAGTTCGTTGGTTGTGCAAGTCTCATGACTCCCTGAAGAAGTCTATCAGTAGGTAGTCGAAAATTTGCAAGTTTGAATTGTGGAACTTGACGAATTTTGGTTTTGCGTAAGTGACAGTCTTTGATATGAACTTCAACCAAAGTAATTCTGCCAAATTAACGGTATTTCCGAATGCTTTAATGTTAGATTTAATCCCGAACACATACTTTACCGCCAATTTTACCGTGATAGAGAAAACTCCCTCCCTGGACCGCCGAAGTAAATTCAGAAAATGAATTATTTTTGTTTTAACGACCACCCCACCACAATTTTAGCCAAATTGTGTAGCCCATGGGTGTGTAATACACGAGTTACGGTATTTACTCGCTATTAAGATGCTCCTGGAATACAACATAGAAGAAAAAAATTAAATTTGGGAACAAGCCTGCAAACAATAAAAGAACTAATCGCCTTTCGCGCATCAGTTGGAGAGTTCTCAAAGTATGCGTTAACCTTCGGTGCCATTTATGCCCTCGTAGAACACCAGCAACACTTTCTTGCTACGAAACTAAAACACTCATTCAAGTAAAGCAATTCGAAATCCAAACCAGCACAATCGAGTAGTAAAAACGCCAGCTTTACGCAGGTTGTTGTCAATTTAATTGTGGAATTAAAGGTGGTGAAGAGTAAAATCAAGGAGGAAAAACTTTTTACTATGGGTTTACTTAAAGCAACATACTGCCTGCCTTGTAACCTTCCGCCTGCCTCACAACACCCACACGACGATCACATCCGCGTATTTACTACAGCTAAGGTCAACTGAGACGGTAGCTTCGTTCCTCGCAACGAAAACGTAGCTACTGTCTCAATTGGCATTGCGCCTAATAGTACAGCAGGCGTGAACCCATTGATTGTGTCGTCACCAACCGGAATGATTCTCGTATTTTAAAAGCATAATTTATAATTTTCTAGTCTAGTGTCTTATAATTTTGCTTCGGCGATCTATTGGAATAATTAATTTTAATTTTTACCTCATTAGTCTATTAGATTTTAGATCTCGTGGTAATTACTAAAAAATTAGTAGATGTACACACAGAGATGAAACGTCATGATTATTGTACGCACGCAATGCATGATTTAGTGACGGGTCGTTCGTAAATAAAGTTTCATTATATTCAACAGAAAATCTCCTAGATGCCACATTTTAAAAAGGATTTTTAGTAAGGGAAAGACTAACGGTAAGGAAATAGACCTTTGGGGCCCGTACTTGATGTGGAGGATCGAGAAAAATGGCGCTGGGAGGTATATTTTAGGAGAAAACCTTTAGGTCCACTTAAAGGTTTTCTCCAAACCCTGGACCTTACCCACCTGGGTTTGCCGGTTTAAATATTGCAAATTCAATTTAACCGGGTTTTCACGTTTCACGGAAATTAATTATTCTAAAGTATTGATTAACATATACATGGTTATGTAGAATATGATGAATATCTGTATGCATTGTTGCTAATATTAACACAACCAGGGGGCCTATCCAGCTCTTGTTGTGAAAAAATGAATTAACTATTTAAAAAAAAATGTAATGCTATTTTTATTACTTTCCTATATTAGTTCTTTCAATGTTTCTGTCGCCTTTTCATTCGCTTTAGGCCTAACACATAAAACAACTAAAACCTTATAGAAGCAGGTGCTGTTTGTCTCGCTATCCCATTCTAATTTATGCTTGTTTACCAATAATCTATTTGCGATCATAGCTTCTGAAATCAATGCTATAAAAGTAAAAGGACTTATGCTAATACCTCGCCGAATCAAAATTACTCAGTCCTCTGCTATAAATTACAGGAGTGAAACCCTATTCATGTACCATTACTCAATCCTGTGCTATAAATCCCAGATTGAAACCCTATTCATCTATCGTTGCTCAATCCTCTGCTATAAATCTCAGGATCAAAACCCTATTCATCTACCGTTACTGAATCCTCTTGCTATAAATTCCAGGATCGAAACCCCATTCATCTACTCTTATTCAA
>JAHWFP010083870.1:11303-22411 GCA_023313725.1 Lithobius niger
CATTTCAGGATCGAAACCCTATTCAGCTACTATTACTCAATCCTCTGATATAACTTCCAGTATCGAAACCCTATTCATCTACCATTACTCGTTCCTCTGCTATCCCAGGATTGAAACCCTATTCATCTGTCGTTACTCAATCGTCTGCGATAAATCCAATTTATATGGTAGATACAAGAATTCAGTGATATCCATCATAAATTTACACACTTTGTGATTTCAAGTCCGTTCGATGATTTGACTACTCCCTCCCTGGGGCTTGTAAAGCCAATGGCAGCTAGAACAAAAGATCCAGGGCTGGATCATCTCTCCAGCAGCATCTCTCCTTGGGTGAAGCATGTATGTTCAACTTTCTGTGGCACAATTCTGTGGGTACTGCTGGTGTTTCATTAATAGAAATGAACAGTAGATTTAACATTAGTGTAGTGTCGTCATCGAGGTACCACAAGGTAGCCATTTTAGTTCCCATCTGTTCACCTTATTATTAAAGTAAAAACCAAGCAGTGCTACAAGATAAAACACGAACAACGTTTCGAAAATGTTCAATACGTTGCACTTTTGCATACCTGATGACGAAAATTGAAAATTTTCGAAACGTTTTTCGTGTTTTTATCTTGTAGCATTGCTTGGTTTTTACTTTAATAATCTGTTACCGTGTTTTACTCCATCATTCATCTGTTCACTTTCACAGTTTACAATAACCATATCCCACCCTCGTCGCCATCTGTGGTGTATTTGCGTGGTAACATTCTGTGGGTTCTGCTACAACATAACTACTATTTGCAAAGAACTTGCACGCTGTAGGTTAACACAATAATGGACATTTATTCAGTGTGCTATGTCTTCTTAACTACAAGTCATGTGACACTGTAGTAATCACTATGGCACATAATAATTACAATATACACTTCCTGAAGTTACTATGGTAGTATGGTTATTGTAAACTGTGAAGGTGAACAGATGGGAGCTAAAATGGCTACCGTGTGGTGCCTCGAAGACGACACCACAATTAGTTTGTGTTTCTATTGTCAGTGTCTGGTTTTAGTTCCATTTTACTAATGAGCTCCTTCTGGTTGCTATGTAGGATCGCAAGGGTGCCACTTACGTTTTCTTTGGCACACTGTTGAGGTTCTCAAAAGAAAAGGTTGCAGTATGTCACTAAACACCTCAAGAAACCAGTCACTCCAACTGACTCAAGTAAATCATTCCAACAAGTTTAAAATTTCAATTTACAGCAAAAAAATCAGAAACAAGGTTTCAGGGGTTCACAATTCCTAACGGACAATATTTCGGTGCTCAGTGTAGCAGCGCAGTCTTATATTTCTGTGACTATTATTTTCAGGACTAAAACCAATTTTTTGTTTCTGTATCTGCAATGTCGACATGATTTTTATTGCAGCCTCACGTCTAACCAGAGATTTGTGGGAATACTTGATGGTGCTCCACACCGTAACATCACGTCAGTCCGATTGCGATGGAGTGTTCCGACTTCTAATCCACTGTCTTATTTCAACGGAAGAGGGCAGAACCTTCTGCTAAAACGAGTGGAATTGGAAAATTTGGAAACCGGAAACACGTAAGTGAACAACCAACCATCGTTGTAAGTAATTGTAAAGATCAGTGAAGAAACCAGCCTAATAGAAAAATTAATGTACTATAATTTCATTTATACTTTTGTGGGGCAAATCTGACTTAAATAACCCTACCCGTCCAGTATAAGGGATTATTTAATTAAGCAAGGGCGCAATGCTTTCTCGCAATTAGACGCTATAAATAGTTTAAAATTTCAATACGGCATTGGCTAGTAACAAAATGAGAGCTCAGAAGCAACTCTACAAACCGTTTCTTCAGGAGATATCGTGAATTGATACTTCATTTATTTGCCAATGATATCGGGGAACTGGCCTACCACCTATTAAGAATTGCAACGTTTACATGATCACTTGAAAGTACTTTCGAGGGATGCGCATCATGTCCCTGTTGCTTCCGTAAATGCCCGTTCTTAGCTTTTTCACTGTTATCTTGCCACTAAGGCTACGCCCGTACCAACTTTACCGATCTGATACCAAATCGGTTTTAAATTGTTTGCCAATATCCAAAATTACCCCCAATTTTTCAACAACGGTGTAGTTTTCTGCAAAAGTCCAATGATTATTAAAATAACAATGTTTCAATATTAACCCACAGTTAAAACATAGATAGGAAGGTACTCGGTGATTCAATGAGCAAAACGCCGTGAACCGCATGTCGTAATGTTTAACGGTTCCAGAGTTATCAGTATTTCTGCAAAAGTTGCTGGTACTGATCCGATACAGATGCGTCAAATATCGGCACACGATCCGATCCACTATCGGCATCGGTGCAGCCTTAGTTGCCACCATTTAAATTCAGTTTTATTAGTTGATTTGGAATTTGGATTGAACTCGTTGTTACCCATGCAAATACCTGAAAGCAGATTAAGAGGTTGGTACATTCTGAGGAAAGGTGGCAGACCCCTCACAATTTGCCTTACTGCCCTTTATATTTTAGGCAACTAATTCTGAAAATAATTATACATAACTGGCCAAACCAGAAAGACTCACTCAAGTTTAGTTATCGGCTTTTCAGGTAACCTAATTCATTAAGTGCAGTTTTAAAGCAGTAAACTTAACTTAACTTAACTTTAATCTGGTTAACTCGCCCCAATGGGCATTACATAACCACACACCACACCCAAGAAGCAAAACAAAACAAAAAAGAGAGAAGCCTCCGCAGAAAACGGCACAGCCCCTAGTTATAGAAGAAAAGTGTAAACTCCGCTACAGTTACTCCGCTACTAAGTTACAGTTACAGTTACAGTTACAGTTACAGTAACTAAGTTACAGTTACTCCGCTACAGTTACTCCGCTACAGTTACTCCGCTACTAAGTACATGTCCACTTTGTCCCAATGGAAGCACCAGAAGAAGGTGGATCAGTGTCAGTCACATTCCTTAACCAGAGGTTCTTTTTCCCGTTATGTATGTAAACACGTACTGAATTTGAAATCGGTGCCTGTTTACTTGATGGGGAGCGCATTTTTCAAAGCGCATTGGTAAAATATGGTTTCTAGTGGCCATGTAAAAACATAGTTAAGAACAAGAGGCTAGAGAAAATGAGACACAAGACAAGATATGGCAACACCAGTACTAAACCAAAGAACTTCATGGCCATGACAAAATCCTTCAGGATGAAACGAAAAAATCGGCACATTTTTAAGGAAACGTGTCATGTTTTGAAGGAAAATCGGCTCCAACTAAAACATTATAAAACATCCGATTGTCGTGTTAAAAAGCATTTATGTAATGTAAACAAACATAAATCTCTTGTCCCAGCTGCGCCGAAATGGAACAGCTACAAGATGGAGGAAAAAGTGAGTACCTAGGCACACCGCGAGCTCTGAGGTGACCCCCCAAGGTAAAGTGTGCAGCAACAGCCTCGTGATCAGCGTCCTCATCTCAAAATCAAGTGAATACCGCTTTGAATCCCACATCTGAATGAATTACATAAAATTATGGAAATGTAAAGAAAATACCTGGAAGTTAATGCGGAGCTAAAAGGGTTAAAGCATTACGATAACATAAGAGTAAAAGTAGCCAGACTTAGGTGCTTTGTTCATGATAAGAGATTTTACTTGAAGAGGATATACTCTTAAGTGAATTATTAATTCACTAATAGTTAGTTTCTTGCTACAAATCCATTTTAAAATGTTTAGCTTTCAGCTCGAAGATATTCCGTTGCAATCTGAGGATTATAGCACGTGTACTAGCCGACCAACCCGGTTTCGCTCAGGTGGAGTAATTTTTCCCTTTACTAAACATTTGGCCTTAAATTCCAACGGAGAGAAATGAAACTCAATCCGTCAATCCTTCAGTCCTGTTGTTGCAGTCTTTTTGCATCACCTGCAATATATGGTAAAAATTGATTCGGAAAATTGATTGAAAGGAAAAATTTAAAAAATGACAAACCTAAAAACAGTGTAGGCCTGGGTTCGTTTGGGTTTCGATTTACGATGAAATTGGCTTTATTTATCAAATAAATAGGGATAATAAGCACAATAGCCTTCCCCCCACTCCCAGTCTATTTAGTTATTATAGTATTAACATTTGATGTCTTATTAAAACGTGATGAAAACTGAGTGTTGTCGCTTGGCTCGGGCCATTCGTACCGAGCGTCCGGGACGTGGTGATTCTGCTTAACAGTAGACACCATATTGAACAGAGATAATACACATTACAGGTTTTTCACAATGGGTTCTCCTTTTTTTGCATGGTTTCATGCACTTTATTACGCGGAAAGAATAACAGCGGACGAGAGCAGAAACAAAAAGGCCGTAACAAAACCAACGTATCTTGGAAAAAAAACTTGGGTGTTTGTTAATAACGTCACGACGATTTACCTCCAAGATGCCCAAGCGGCTGTGCTTGGCAACATCTGGTGGGGGATTTTCTAAGCTTGCTGTTCTCTTGGCCGTTTTCCTCGGAAACTTTGGTTTTTACATATAATATAGGTTATCCCACGCGAAAGAGAAGCATGTGTAATTATTAGTTCACTCCCTCTCTGAACCACGTGAAACCAACTATGAGAGAAGCTCTGGGGTCGTGAAGCAATAACTGCAGCTTGTGCTTAGGTTAGGCTTAAAATGCGCGGCACATGTCTTAGCTGGCCTTGGGCAAAGTGATACTGCATTTGTGGACTGAGACATGTTTAAGGCAGTTAAACTGTAAGGAGGCAGACTGCTTTTAAATCCTCTAAAGGCCAACAGAAGAACATCTAATTATTAATTTTGTTCTTTGTTCTTCCAGGAGTCAATTTTGCATGGAGGGAAACTCGCGGAAGATGAAGCTGTCTGCTGGTAGGACAGCATTGCTGGAGAAGGGAGAAAACTGTAAATCGTCATCGGCATCTGACTGGATGGAAGATGACCCAATGGGAACGTCGAGAGATGCCAATATGGCAATACATGATTTAGACTGATTAGATATTTTTTACAATGTATATATATTTTTTTACCCAGCCGCAATAAAAATCCAGAGAAAACCAGAGAACGCTCTGCACACCCTGCGCAACAGATCAGCTGATCACTACAAATTCAACAAAAGTCAGATGGGTAGTCTAAAAAAGTTTACCTTAACTCATGGCAACCTCAGTAGGACACATGTTACTCGGCCATCTTTTTGTTTGTAAGGAAGGGATAAAACACAAAAGACAAGACGGAAGTCAAAAACAACCACCAGTGACTCATGCCTGTGAAACTCATTGTTACAAACTTGTACAACAAAAGTTATCTCTCTTTCTCTCTCTCTTTCTCTCTCTCTTTCTCTCTCCACAACAGTCTGAGTCAGCCCGTGACACTCAACTGTCCTTTTTACTAAACAAAGCAGGTATTAAAAAATCTTAATAAAGTGTTAAATTAACTATAACAACGTCGATGGCCTCTCAAGGACCAAATGAACAGTTATAAAGGAGTGTGACTTGCCCAGAGTCCCCTAAGCAACCTTACCTGGCTGGCGTCCCCGTATTCCGTTGATAGGCTGCTGCCAGACTCTAAACCAAGAGTCCGCTGGGTCTAACTTCTGCTACGACGGAATGACCACTCGCTTGTTTGTAGAACCTTCCTGGTATTTATTTGTAATTGAAGACATCTTTACAAATAATCAACACTTGTTAAACTCAGCCAAACATCGGTCATGAAGTGCTAACAGTCCAGATTATCTTGCCCTGAACGTGTTGGTGCGTGCGTACTCGATATTTCAGTTGAAGAAATAAATATTTACAGTTTCAACTCCTAACTTCAGCTTGAAGTTAAGTCCACTTTTTGGATGGATAGTGAACCGTGATAATATCGTCTCTGCTCGAGTCTCCAAGCAGGGTCAGGTTCTTAATTGGGATTATCCTTTATTAACTTTAAATTGCACGACCCATGGCCGACGATTACATACCTAAACCGTTACTAAATTCGAAGTTGCCGCCCACTCTAATTATACTTGGCCGCGAATGCAGAACGCCAAACCTCCATGGCCTCCGGCTATGACAAGCAGCGGTAGAAAACAACGCTCCCATGCGAGCAATCCCTTAAATAACTAAGGCTACGCGCCAACCTTTAAGAGCTACAAATAATGCTTCCTGCAAGCCACGACAAACTTCCATCTACACTTTTGCAAAGTGAAATTTGTCCTTTTGAATGGTTGAACGCGCGAGCGACATGCTCATTGGCTGAAAAACGTTCTCCAGGATCCGTTTCCAGTTTCTTGGCTGTAGGCTCAGCCATACTAACGATTCAGTGCAATGCGTTGACATTAACTATTTAATAAACAACGAATCTAGGTACCAACATCTTCCTGGTGTACAGGCGTACAATGTCAAAGCTTGGAATCTTTCGTAAACCTAATATTTGAGATAACATCAATTTGAAATTAGCGGAGAATTAGGGCCGCTTACCACAACAAGCAAAACGGAAAAAGCTATAAGTGAGATATTCATAATGTGCTGCACCATGACAAGTAGTTATTCCACATCCTAAAAACTTACAGAATCATTCGGCAAATACAACTGTTTTAATTAAGCATAACTTGAATTTTTCCACACACCGTGGCCCACAGGGGCTAGGCACACGAATCGCGTACATGCCGGAACACTCACGTTCCGGCATGTACCCGATTCGTGTGCCTAGCCTCTGTGACCAGGCCCAATCAATTTAGATCCGAAAATATCCGACAGTCGAAAAACAAGTTACAAACTTGGGAATAAAAATACCTTATTAATCCAAAAGAGGATATCCCTACCAAGCAAGCCTGTGTGAGGGTTTTATGCTTAAGATTTAATGTTTCAATTACGTCGGACACACAGAAGAGACCGCGAACGGTATTAATCTACTCGATGACCCCCGGGGGGTCCTATACCGGTGAGAGAAACTAACATTAAAGCAAAAGGTAGACCATTTACCAGAAGCAATTGAAGAAGCCCAACAATTTAATTAACAAAATAGCAAGAAAGGTTTTGCCTTTGCCAGATACATTGCGGAACAAACTGACACTGAAGACACACCACATTGATTTTATGGTAGTTATTGTATTATGATTTTCTAAGACTTTTATGTTACTTTGCTTGGTATGAATGTATCGCTTTATTATTTTTTTAGTGCAACATAAACACTGAGTGGTGAAACACGAGATCAAAAAGTTCGACTCTTAAAAAGGGATATACCTCCCAGAGCCATTTTTCTCGATCCACCACATCAAGTACGGCCCCAAATGTCTATTTACTTGCCGTTAGTATTTCTCTTACGGAGCCCTGAGCGGACACACCAAAAAAAAAATAAATAAATAAAGGTTTGTTATCTCGACGTAACAAACTTCGTTATTTCGAGATAACAAACTATATTACTACTTCCGGTAAGATCGCAGAAACGGAAATTCGTTATGTCGAGATAAACAAATGCTTTACGTCAGGGCACTGGCACACTAAAGTATGGGCCTTTAAGGTTTTTGTTAGACCACTCTTAGAGTATGCGACCCCAGTGTGGTCACCGCATCTAGTGGGGGATATTGCCCTTCTTGAGGCTGTTCAGCGTAAATTTACAAAGCACCTTCCAGGCTTTCGAGATCTGAGGTACTCGCAACGTCTTAATCAGACTGGCCTGGAACTACTCGAGTTGAGACGTATCAAGTTTGATCTTATTTTAACATTTAAGATTTTGCATGGTCTACTGCTGTGAGCCTCCCATTCTTTAATTTGGTCCCGGGACATATTTGTACTAGGGGTCACCAATGGAAACTTGTTAGGCAGGTTTCTATTCACAATACTCGCCTGAATTTTTTCTCGGTTCGGATGGTCCGTATTTGGAATGCTCTGAGTAAGCATGCTGTAAACCAGTCCACAGTGGAAGGGTTCCGCTGCTCGCTGGCATCTGAGAATCTCCTGCCCTTTCTTAAATACCAAATCTAGGTCGCAGTGTCCGTGGCTCACCGCCCTTCCGTTTTCCTACCACCATGACATGGTTGAAACTATATTATTATTATTATAACGAATTTCCGTTTCTGCAATGTTACGGAAAGTAGTAACGGAAGTAGTAATATAGTTTGTTATCTCGAGATAACGAAGTTTGTTATGTCGCGATAACAAACCTGATTTTTTTTTTGGTATGTCTTTTACAGGGCTCCGTACTCTTGCCAAAAAACTGTTTTAAAATGTGACGTCTAGGAGATTTTGTGTTGAATATTGGGGAACTTTATTTACGTTTTGGAAGAATGTATATGAAGCTTTGCGCGCCTACAATGACCTTGAAGTTTTATCTGTGTGTGCACAGTACTACATTTAATCGTTTGCTAGTAATTACTATGAGATTACAAATCTAAAAGGCTAATGCAGTAAAAATTAAAATTAATTATTCCAATAGATCGCCGAAGCAAAATTATAAGACACTAGTCTAGAAAATTATAAATTGTGATTTTAAAATACGAGAATCATTCCGGTTTGTGACGACTCAACGCGTTCTCGCTGGCTGGACTATTAGGTGCAATGTTAACTGAGACAGTAGCTACGTTTTTTCGCTGCGAGGAACGAAGCTACTGTCTCAGTTGACATTCGCTATGGTAAATACGCGGATATGATCGTTGCGTGGCTGTTATAAGGCTGGCGGAAGGTTATAAGGCAGGCCGGCTGTTGCTTTGAATAAGGAAAGAGAGAAAGAAAGGAAAATTCAAGCCATTAGGCAATGTTTTTAAGTATTTGAGAATTTTAAGATTTTGATGTTTAAGTTGTTAGAGTTTAATTTTAAGCCCCCCCCCCCCCCCATCGACTTCAGAAGCATTGTATGAATGTGTATGAATGGATATACCCAAAAGAATATTGAATCAAAATTGAGCTCACAATATTTCGGAAAATGCAATGAATGTAGAAAATCAAGATTCTGAAGGTAACAAGTTGATAAATCTAAGTGTACCAAAGCTAAGAAGGCAAGATAATGTTTCAAAGTTACAGAATTGACTTGGATTTTTAATTGTGTATGATAAACGTCTTTCAAGGTTTCTTTCTTTCTCATGTTTTTAATTTTGTGATGGAGACATAAGTTTTAATCGGAGAATTCCGAAGATGTATTGACAAGGGTTGAGCTTTGACAGCAAGCAACTTTAATTGGTTTGAGTTTGATCAAAGTCAATTTAATACTTTTGTTTTCCTCTGAGCTCTGCAAGGCTTCAATTCGAGCTTTCATTCTGTACTTGCAAAGGTGCAGAGAGAAGGGAAGAAAGTTGACCTCGTAGTTCCACAAGAGAAGTCGGGGATAGGGAGGAGTCGGTAATTTGAACACGCCATTGTGACAAGGGAGAATTTTTAGACTACACTGCAGGTTATTAGAAAACGGGTGTTGAATTAAACCAAAATACAAGGCCAGACAGTACAATGATGTTTCGAGAAGTGATCACAGTGATGTTTATTTTTGGACTCATGCACAGGTGGATTTATTTTTCAGTACGGACACAGACAATGACTCAGCGATACATGATTTTAATGTAGGAGTAGTTTTTGCACCAGTGTGGAAAATTATTTGGAAACTGGATTATGGGTAATAGCTTTTGATTTTGAAACTAAACAGTTAGACAGGGGAATTCATTATTTAATACAGGCTTTAAAGGGATTGAAAGAGATATTGTCTAAAGGAACATTTTATGGAAACCTAACTGTCCTTGTCGATTTTATTGCAACACATGAATTAGAATATATTCAGAGACTGATAACAGACACACAAGATAAATATTGATGACTCTGAAGAGTGCAGCACCTTTAACAAGCAGAACAGTAACCGGAGATCATGTTAAAGAGGTACGACCAAAGTCAAGCCCCCCCCCCCCCCAACACAAAGGAAGTGTGCACAACAGGACTGGTATAACATAAACAACAACAGGCAAACCGGGGATTAGAACAACGAAACCTTATGTTTAGAGTGCATCAAATGAATTAGTTTTTCGAAGAGTTTATCTTATAAAAGAAGGCAATATAAGTACACAAAGAGATAAACGAGGATTACTAAATATAGGAGGAACAATACTTACGTTTTTATTTGGTGTTGCTGATGAAACACAGATTCTAGAATTGAACAAACAAATGGAAGTAATGAAAAGTACGATGTTTAAACACCAACATGCATTAAATGGAGTAGTAACAGTTTTAATCGTACAAGAATACAAGTTATAAGAAATACTGAGGTACTGGAGAAGTGGTCACAGAATTTAAAAGTGGTATGAGAATGCGCGCTTATGACACACTGTTATGGTTGTCAATGGCTACAAGGCTTTTGGAGAATACAGCTGTGCATATGAACGACAAACTAATCTTTTGAAAGTGCATTACAAATGTTGGCAGTGCACCGATTATCTGCATATTTTGTATTTCCTTTCATGTTGCAGCAAAATCTAGTGGAGTTTTCAGGCTTACTACCAGTGAATTATCGCTTGTTCAACGGCATAGACCAAAGCGAGATGCGCCATGTCTATCGTGCTACTGACACTGGTAGCGCAGTTTTGTCAACTGGGAAAATCAGAATAGGGAACTTTTTGATTTTTTGGGGATTAATTGGAAACGATGTTGCTCATCAATTAAGTGATTTTAAGATGTTTATGTTAGTGGATACACAGTAAATTTTCGGAGTTTACAACCATTTTGTAATAAATTTCGCAACATATCCTCAAGAGTTTTGAAGATCTCGGAATTCATGGAATCAGGATATAATCATAGTGATGTTATAAGAAGGAATTCGGGGCTTGAAAAACAAGCAAAAAGTATTGTGTTTTTGGTATTTTAAGTGGAAGTAACTTGGATGAAAAGCTGTGAAGATGGACGTTTTTTTAAGGATAAATTTACGTCATTCGTAAATTTGTGTGTTTGTACAATTGCTGTTGAATTTAAAAAAATAAATAAATTGTTGGTTTTCATGTGTTTAGAGTTTGCCACATGCTTTCATTATTTTGCACAGTTGGTACAGTTTAAAGAATCATATCAAAAACCAAAACTGGTAAAAGGGGCCGCCAAGTTCTGAATGGTTCGGCCCTTCAAAGGAGTGATATCAACACACCAAAACATTCGCCAAGTTAA
>JAHWFP010083878.1:1700-19074 GCA_023313725.1 Lithobius niger
TTAAAATAACTTAGATTCGGTAAGCATTTATTATATACTTCTCCAACGAACTCATATTCAATTATCCTGAGAAGTCCAGATCACTGCACATACCCTGCTGTTTGAGCAATCTCTCCAAAATTTTCTGCTATTGTGCTATTGTATTCTTTCTTTCTGAACTATTTACAGCGATTTGTGCATATTGATTTAACTCAGTTAATGGTCACGGACCATGGACTTGTTGAAATGGACAGCCTATTAATTGGTCTCAATCTTCACCCATTATTTCACTATTCCTTAAGGTTGTGTCGATTCTGTGCTTCTTCGGTTTGCTATTAGTGGTCTCCCTGGTTTCGTTCGCAGACCTACGTGTTTCAGAAATAAGTACTAATATAATTCATTGGTTGTGCTACTCGTTAGCTGCTATATTTCCATAGCTCCAGTGGCAAGAATGCAAAACCAACTCACTCTATCGTCAACGTGTCTTACACAATGTTTGTCCTTATTTATTTACTGAAGGCAATATTCGACGTTTAGGATATTGTTATTATTATTGTTTTTCTTCTGTCGGATGGAGCAGAATGTGATTAATAAACAAAAACGGGATGTTAAATGTTAAGAGTTAACTAAATATGGATGCAAACCTATTTACGTTGCCTTTTGGACTTATATGTCAGACTGCCTGAGCGGGGAATCGAACCCACGACCTCTGAAATCAAAGGCCAAGGTCCTACCGCTTAGCCAGACTGACACGGTTAAAAGGAAACGTCCATAGGCAGCATTTAGTTAGCCAATTTCGAGCCCACTGGCTTCCCGTCCCGTTTAAATGCTAAGAGTAACGGTCTAAAAGAAACACGGACATGTTTGAGGTGGAAAAATTTGTCACTAAGAGCCTTTAAGCATTAGACCCTTCTACCCGGTGGTTAGCTTAATGACTTAATAAACTAATTTTGTAAATCTAACTTTTGGAATCATAGTTCTAGACTATTCAGACAAACGTGTGTATGAACGTTAGTGTCAGTTTTTTTTTGTTTACCGAATACATTTAAAGAAATTTAGGAAGACACTTTTCTAGTGCATTTTGGCATTTACTATTGATCCTTTAGAATTTTTGATAATCTTAATACGAATTTTGAATATTTAAGGTAATTGATGAAAAGCAATAATGCTCTTGGCTGTGAATACACTGACATGGTACAAAACCGGAAAAAAAAACATTCAACTTAAAGCAAAGCAGGAAATGCACACCCTACTATCATTGGTCTTGCTTACTGCCTTAATCAGCCAATTTTCTAAATCCAACTTTATAAAGATAATTCAAGCCTATTTGGAACTTTCTTTAAAGCATTTGTCTTTTTGGTGCATTAGAATTTGTGACTTTCTTTATCCGAATTTCGTAGATTTAAGGAAACCAATGACAACCAATAATGCTCTCAACTACTCATACGCTGTCTGTTACCAAATCAGAAAAAAAATTTTCAACCTAAACCAAATTACGTCATACACCTGAATGCCATTGGATCATCACATGGGTCTTTATAAGAGGAACTCTTACAGTTTTTCATTAAAACATATTTATTGCTTACCTATTCTTTAGGACAAAAGCTGGCCACTGGGTAAAAAGGGCCTAATTCATACAAGCCTCTTATTGACAAAATTGTATACTTAGACCCTGACTGTCAAAGCTTGTACATGTTCCTTGTAGGTGTTGAATTTAAGACCCATACTCTTAAAATTTAACGTTCCGTTTTTCTTTATTAATACATTTTATTTGAAAATTGCATTTAAAGTATACAACAGCGCAGTTAACACCACTGCCTGCAACCAGTAGAACACACCATTACTTGGCGTTAAACATTACTTGTTTGCATTCAGATATCTCATTATCGCAACACATCGCTTAAAATGTGAACTATTACCCTCAATTATGCATATTGTGTTTGTTTAGATCCACTGCCACCCTTCAATGATAGCGTTATCACCAAATAAAACCGTTATTCTTAGCGGTGAATAGCTTCTGCTAGTTTATTTCATCAACTGGCGATTGCCAAAGAACCTTTTTATTTTACACACGCTACAGACATCCACATACCATCTCTCTAGGCCAATTGGTAACAACTACAATCATCTACGTTCTAAATTTGAAGGAAATCATACGATAAGCATAATTTCAAAATAGCCGCCTGTTTTCAAGAGGGTAGCCATTAGAGAATACTTGTAAAGATAGCTTATTCATTGTTTCAGTTGGTATTAACTATATCGTCTCAATTATAATTTGAAAGAAATCGGATGCTAAAGAGCATAATTTCAAAACGGCCACATGATTTCAAGATGGCGGCCATTAGAGAATACTATTGATGATGGAACATACCTTGTATCAATTAGTATCACAAAATAGCGTTTACATTTTACATTTGAAGGAAATCGAATGATAATAAACAAAATTTCAGAATGGCTGCCTGATTTCAAGATGGCAGCCACTAATAATAACGATCGCAGATTCACTGCTTCACTTGTTATCAACTGTTCCATCGCCATTATAAATTTGAAAGAAACTGAATGATAATGAACATAATTTAATAATGGCTACGTGATTTCAAGATGATGATCATCAGGGATTACTATTGACGATGGCACGTTCATTGTTTCACTAAATACAGATGCAAACCTATTTACGTTGCCATTGGACTTATGTGAGCCTTTGGCTTTCCCGTCCTTAATTCATTGTTAAGAGTGGCATCACAAATTTGTGTCCACGTTCTAAATTTTAACAAAATCAGATGATAATAAGCATAATTTCAAATGGCCACATGATTCTAAGATGGTGGCATTTGGAAACGCTGGTGAACGACGGCACATTCACTATTTCACTTCGACTCAACTATTTCGTCTTCGTGTAAATTTGAAGGAAATTGGATGATAAAAAGCATAATTTCAAATGGCCACATGATTCTAAGATGGTGGCATTTGGAAATGCTGGTGAACGACGGAACATTCACTGTTTCACTTCAACTCAACTATTTCGTCTTCGTGTAAATTTGATAATAGGCATAATTTCAAAATAGCCGGCCGATTTAAATATTGTAGCCATTAGCAATTACTACAGAAAAACGCACATTCATTGTTTCATTTGGTTACAAAATATATTTCGTCTCTGTTCTAAATTTAAAGGAAATCGAAAATAACATTGTTTCAGTTAGCAGGTTATAGCTTTTTCTAAATAACAATTCCAGTTAAACTAAAATAACCTTGAAAAGGCGCATGCTCAGCTAGGAATGATTTGACCTTTTGTCCAGGATTTTAGGTTGTGTAGTTTGACCTGTATAGAGGGCAGACGAAAGGTACGTCCCCCAGAACAACAACAACAAAAACATTTGGCTGGGCAGAATTTTAAAATTTTTGGATTCTAGACTTTGCCTTGACTAGTCGAAGCTACATTTCAAAATTCGGTTAAAAACTGTTATCATTTGACGGCGTTATGAGTTCTCAAATTAGATAGGTTAACACAGAGAGACCCTAGGCTAACCATCACTAACAGAGGCTATCACCAGTGTTAATACAATAATTAAAAATTGTCCTACGACCAAAATTAGCGTGGGCTATGTTGAGCTGAGGTCATGGATTGGCGTTTCACATTACTTGTTTACATCTGAATGCACCATATCTCATTGTCGCAACACTTCGCTTAAAATGTGAACTATTACCCTCAATTATGCATATTGTGTTGGTTTAGATCCACTGCCACCCCTTCAATGATAGTGTTATCACCAAATAAAACCGTTATTCTTAGCGGTGAATAGCTTCTGCTAGTTTATTTCATGAACTGATGATTGCTAAAGAACCGTTTTATTTTACACACGCACATACATCCACATACCACCTTTATATAATTTCGGAAAAAATAAGACAGCTGTAATGGTAAACAAAACTAAGCACATTACCATCTGGATAGGTCTTGCACACACCATCGTACAGTTGTATTAGTTGTGCATCATCATGAGACTAAAATAAAAACAGAGAATTGATTGCAATAAAATTGATAGAAATACCTACATAGTAATAATAATAACTAGCCGTATCGTTTACTTAGACCACTCTATTGGGGTCCACTGCACTGTGACTGAGGTTGGCGCTAATGACCAAGCTGTCGACGCGCCATTAAGCCTCATTCCCCCCCCCCCTCTATTGGGGGTCTATCCGGGCTACTCGTTTTCTTTGATCCCAAAAGCATCACAAAATCTATATACTGACTACTTAGACACAAGCTAATTACAGTTGTTGCTTACAGTTCGTTTATCACATTCCGTAGCATGTCTGCAATTCATCTACATTATTTAAAACGTCCGATTTGCTTGTTTCTTAGTGTGTATGCCTACTCCTCTGGAAGTAAGGCAGGCCCCTGCGAAGGTGAGAGTGGCACCAAATGAAAGATTGAGCAAGCAAATCAAGAACACATTGCAAAGGTTTACTGTAATTGTTAATTACTCACTTTTATGGCCCAATCCATGCACCTTGCTTCAGAAACTAGAAATGTTAAGAATCTTTTAATATCTTCAGATCTGCTTTTCTCGTGCATTCAACCACTTGAACCACCCAGTTTTAAGCTTGCATGATGCAAGTATGATGCAAAATAAGTTGTCGTTTTACGTTAATTTTTGGCAACTAAACCTTGCGCCGTGGCTATTTGCTGTGACGTGCATGTCACGTGACTGGGCTAGTCCACTCAGAGCCGTTCTTCTCGTTCATCATTGGCTAACTCGTGGTGACGTCACGGCAAACAGCCATTGCACGTGGTATAAGTTTCTTTCTGATTAGTATGCCGGAACAGTAAATGTTTAATCGAACTTTGGCATCATGAATCGCTTTTCAGAAAAGCTTTTCGTTTATTTGTGTTTTCAAAATCAAGTTACGCCAATGAAAATAGACGTATTCGTTATGTAATTTAATCATCTTTCATAGGGGAATACTCTCGTCTTTGCAGATAACTAAGATCCGGAGGAGTAGAGGTACAAACGTACATGCAAGCACGTTGTGCATTTTTGATGATGTAGACAAGCCATGTCGTTTGCTGATCGCTCTCTCTATTATCATGGATCCATGCTTCATGCAGTTTATTATATGCCCAGACCATCACAAAATCTATGTAATGATTATTCCAATGCAAACCGATTGCCGTAACTGCTCACAGTATATTCTTCGTATTCCGTATGATATATGTAGTTCACATACAGTAAAAATAGTAGTTCTTGAAAAATTGTTTGTTTACATAGAAAAGGTGTACGGCAGATTTGGGAATAATAGTAGGGTAGTGAGAGTAGTAGGATAGTACTAATAGTAGGATGAACGAACGGCCCCATGTAAACTGGAAGTGCGGCCTTTTTCTTAAATGGCTCCAGAGCCAGAACAGGAAATGACATCATTTTGAATGACATCTCTTCTTTTCTCAACCAGAATCGGAAGTTGTGCCATTTTTTCCAATCTGACTTAGAATTTTATTTCCTATCATTTTGATCTCTTGACCTTTTTCTGTAGGAGTGATGGTTTAGGCCCCATATAGTTTAAATCCCAAACTTTGAAAAAATAAAAAAAAAAAATAATAAAATTTGACCGGCCTGCAGACATCTGTCTAAATTTTGTTTCTATTGCCTAAAGAAATGATTGATTTTCTAAACCTGAAACCCTCGAATGCAGACGCTTGAGGGCTGATCTGATCTTAACCTATAAGATTATACACTCCATGTTACCATAGATTAGAAAGTTAACTAGATATACCGTCTTACTTCTTCCCGTCCTAGGAGCTCTGGCGGTGGTAGTTGCGGCTACTAACATCTCTGCTAATGCTTTTGCCTTCGAAGCAGCAGAAGGCAAAGCATTAGCAGAGGTGTTAGTAGCCGCAACTACCGCCAGAGCTCCGCGTAGGACGGGAAAAAGTAAGACGGTATATCTAGTTAACTTTCTAATCTATGATGTTACCTTTCGAACTCCCACTTTTTGATTTTAGCCCTAACTCCAGGACTCGTGGTAACTGTTACAGACTTATTCTTCACCGTTTTCATTTAAATTCTCGGAGGTCGTCCTTCGCTCTTAGAGTGGTTCCTATTTGGAAATCTCTCAACAATGAAACTGTTTTAGCCTCATCGCTTCGCTTGTCTCCTTCAAAAAGCACTTAACTACTTCCACCCTTCGCCCGTTCCTTCGTCGCCCTGAACAATCTATTTGGAACCCATAATTTTCCAGGAACCTACCATCTTCTTTTTCCTTGGGTCTGCTGTCAGCGGTTCGATAGACGAACCCTTGCACTTCCCTTTCGCCCTACGAGCGAAATAAAATTTATTTATTTTTATTATACAACTTTAGCATTCTGTTGTCTAATGTAATTATCCCTAGAGAAGTTGAGTGTTTAGATCCAACCAGATGCCTAACCCCAGGTCACATGCGAGCACCCCTTCTATAAAAGCAACAGAACCAACAGGGTGGGATTAGGTAATATATATTTTCTTTAGGCAATAAAAACAAAATATAGCCGGCGGTCTGAGGGCTGGTCAATTTTCCTTTCTACTTGCTGTCGAAAATCTTAATTACCTGTAAATTTAGCATTTTAGAATACCTATTCCAAATGGTGGTTGACATCAACACACGAGTACCCTGGGTTTTAGTTGGTTCTCCCCAAACGTTACAAGCCCCCACGTGACACCCACGCCGGTGACCCCATGCTCGTGTACGCCGAAACAAGCAAATGAAACAAGTATGCACCGAAATATTTTCTTCAACAACAACAAGATTACTAACCTTCGAATTAACTTTCTGCAGAACAGAAAAATTTGCGAATTTATCTAGCAGGTTTGAAGGTGTTGGTACTTCATGCGCATTAGGCATGTCGTAATTTCTTGAATAAGGGTTTTGATTCGTCCCCAAGGCACCGCTTTCAGGACAAACTGTGGCTGAGGGAAACTGCAACGTTTTATTAACCAATAACTCCAATCCATTTCTTACGGGAAGATGAAAAAAGGAAATAATTCTAATAGTTGTTGTTAAAGCAAACAAACTAAGTGTCATGAACTGAGAAGCTGCCTTCAGTAAAGGATGCAAATTTTTGATCGCTCGACTTTGAAGATGGTCTTTAGTTATTTTTTTGTAAGTCTTCTCCACGATGCGAAACAGAGGGTCTGTTGTTGAGAATTTGCTCGATTTCTTTTTTCTATGAAAAGATGAAATAATGATTTCCATGAAAGACAACAACGAAAGGCCCAAGTACATTCCTGATGTACCACCGATATCACAGAGAAGTTGTATTACATTATAAATAAGGCGTTCTCTTAAAGTTGTTTCATAACTATCAACAAAGTTGATGTGAATGGCTTGTATGGAATCGGCCACAGTCATTGATGTAAGTAAGTCATATTCCCGTTGGTGGCATTTTCGGAGACAAGAACAAGGTATTTCTTTCAGCCCTGTGATGTAGGGATCCTGGCTTTTCCAAAGCTTGTACGAATTTTCTGATGGAATACAGAGAGATAAATTGACTTCTTTAGGGTAATATGGATACCTAATTGCGAAAAAAAACATAAATTACTATAAACAGTAAAAGACAAGCTACATAGTAAACTTACTGTAACAGACAGTTGGCTTGAGAAAGGATATGCTGAAATGAAACTGTAAAAAGGGTATGCTCGCCTGAAAAAAGAATCTAAGAGCCCCCTTTTAATCAGTAAATGAGTTATTCTAGAATTAAGTTACAATTAGGGCAGATGGCTTTCTTACTTTTTCTGGCCAGTATGTACTGTGGTCACAAAATACTAGTATTTCATGTCTAATTCATTTGTATGCTACTACTGTCGATCAGGAGGGACCCTAAGGCTTGCCAGAGTGTCCCTGGTAATAGTATTGCATGTATATCTCTCATTCTGGATCCCATGAGGCAAATTGTAGAACAACTAGTTGTAACTATTTTCAGGGATAACCCACGTTAAAAATACTTTGTCAAAGTGTTAACCTAATTAATAGGTCTAACAAGTAGTTCTGATGCTAGCATTAGTCCAGGCATGTGGCAACTCCATGTGCATTGTGCAACAGCATTGAACGATCTTGAACTAAGGAAGGAGAAGGTTTCTTCAAGCCAAGGCCAACTGGGGGAGTAATCACGTGTCTCGTGTCCTGGCTCAATGCCAATTGAAGCGCAGGGCGAAAAGTTTATGCATTTTAGCAATGCTTTAGTAAATAAGATTCTAGCAATGTTGAATCAACGACAGACCTAGATCCATTTGATTCAGAGGTCCTCTCCCAGAAGACTTTGTGACATACGATGGAATATGAAGCTACAGTTACAGCATTAACACTACCACATCCTACGGACTTGTAAGCATTCTTAAGCTCCTGATTCCTTCTATACCACGTGCCAACAGTACAAATGCATGAGATCTGATACTTTATGGGCTAAAATGCTGATTTAGTGTCTCCATCTAGGTCATTAGCTTGCAATGTTTTTCTGTAATCTCATACTTTCTATGAAAAATTCTTAAAACACTATAAGAAATTATATTGTTTTTCCGCGTGTGTCCTAACCTTTATAAAAAAGTAACATGAACCACACATTTTAATACTATTTTCTTACTTTCTCTAGCATGCAGTATGCGTTTTAGCCATTTTATCCAACAGTATCTCTGTGTTGTAAGAATATTGTATAAATAAGTGCTTATGCTTGTACCTGACTCCTAGTATACTATGAATGGAATAAGAAGATAATACTACATCATTTTTATAAGTTATACTTTATTTCAAGTCTTAGAATTTTGCCAAGTAACACTCTAGTATTTATCCCATGAAGCCTAAATTTTCCGAAATTATTTTATTATTCTAACTTTAATTTGATTTTTACAATGACGATGATACTGCTCACTGTAGATAGTATCTGCTTGTAATGTTTGTGACACCCACCAGCAAAATATTTCTCATTGTTAGTGAACAAAATTATCTATTCTAATTACCGAAAACTTTCAAACAAATGTGATATACCTGCAAGAACTTGACTCGAGAAAATATTGTGAGTAACATTCTTCCCTGCATTTAGCATAATCTTCACTTGAAAGACATAAAAAGCCAGTTCGGTTAACCAGGATGAACTATAATGGGTAAATGCCTTAATTAAGTGGACGCAACATTAACACAAAAACTTCAATCACGTCCTAACTCTGTAACCAATACTACTCTGATAATTTATCCTTTACAGAAGTACGTTTTGCATACAGTGGCAGAGATTGTGGAGTCGAATCACATTTGCAACAAAAACAAATCCCGAATATTCCAAGACAAGTCGCTAGTGATCGGCAAAACCAATAATTACAAATTGAAGGTGAATAAGCAAACAACTAACTCTCCCTATGTATTCTGTAAGGCTTCAATGGAGTCTTAGACTCTACATGTGGCCATTAATTAGGGGGAAGAAAACCTTTTGCAATATCTAATGCAAGAAATTCTATTCAGAATAATCCTGAATTATCTTGAATGTCTATTTCATGTATTTTGTTTTTCTTTTCTAAAGGACGACCACTTCCTATTATGCAACATTCTCCTGGATACATGACACTACATGTTGATAGTAGTATTAGCCGTGGGAGGATGGGCTTTGCTAGGGAGGAATAGTTGGGTTGCCTCATATCTCGTTGCACCATTAGACTAAAACTTAAAAGAATACTCCAAAATTTAACCATGCTGAAGCCACCCTGTCTTAATTAACTAACTACCCATGATAGCCAAATCACAGTCATGCTAGTGATAGTTTCTGAAATGTACACACTATTTAAGATGGGATCACTCATTTTTGCTTTAAGAGGTAAAGCAGAGATCAGGTATTTATAAAATAATAATTATCAGGAAAACATAAATTGTGGCTAGCCTATCCCAAAAAATGCACAACCAAAATTTAAGTCCCGTGCACAATAAAAGCATTGTGAGAGGTGCAGTGAAGAGTTGCAGCTGAATAATCAGAGTGGTTGCAGCAAAACCATCTAACAGCTGGTTCGAATCTTGGTAATGAACAGTTTGCATACATAAATGAAAAAAGTGCCTAGGCTGATAAAAGATTTCGTGCTCCGTATTCGGTTAATAGGAGGTCTAGGAGAGAGTGGATGAATGGATGGAATTTCTGATTTCAATACTGTACTACTTTGTTTATGATAGAGAATGATGCGCAATTACAGAATAAAAAGTACAGAAGTGGTGCTACCTAATTTGGTTTTGGGTTACGAATTCTTAATGGCGAACCAAGAATGGTGCTTTTTTAGTGTCCATATATACATAATAGGTGAAAATATAGCTTGAACCATCATAGTAAGGTAATTGTACCCACACCTATACGGAAATAGTGCCAAGTTGGCCACATTTCATGTAACCAGTGAAGGTCAACGGCAAGGTATACATCGGATTTATTCGTCAATTACAAAGAATTACCTCTTTAATTTCTACTGATATGTTAAGATGGACTGCCGACATAGGGAGTAATGATTTTCCGACATACGGAATTTCGTGCTCGTCGTGAATATAAATCTGAAAGCACATTAATTTCGTTATGAGTGTTATAATATAATGTTGGTTACATGAAACCTTTATTTTTTACTTACTTTTACACTGGTACACTCTTTAAGTGGTGCACAAAACCCTTTTTGCCCCATCCCCGTAAACACTCTTCAAGTCACCAAGACATGTCCCTTTGATGTATGCTCCAATGAGTTAAACAGCTCTCGAAATTTTAATAAGTTGTAACCTTTTCTCAGATAAACAATGACATCTTTCCTGTTTTATTTCATGTTAACATTTAAATTAATCATTTTCTTAAACAAGAGAGTAATTAAACTTTTTATGCACCTTCAACAATTACGTTCATAATCAACGTCACAATAAATTTTCACAAATAATTGAGAAGTTCAGAAACTTCAGTAAAATACCCTCAACATTAAATTGGCTATTATGTCGTCTTCATTTCACTGTTTCATCGTGGCTGAGCAGTGACAGAGCTCACCGTGGTTGCTGGAGGTTTACTAATCTGATCGAACCCCTGGAAAGAAGACTTTGAAAAAGTCCCTGCCAGGACTTTAGGCTACGGTAGTCTGGAGGCTACTATGGGAATTATTCTGGCCAATTCTGGACAATCGTTCGGCCCCTATGATGATTGGAGGTTTCCCGGACCTAATCGGGTAGGCTCCTCCCTTTACCAGATATTTATTAATCTCAAAAAAAAATCTGGTAATGTTCAAAATTCAGCCAGTTCAGCCACATGAGGATTAAATTGCTTCGGTTGACTTAAGGCTCAAAGTAAATTATTAAAAAAAATTAGGCTTCAAATTTCCAGCCCACAAAACATACAACGTGCAACAATAAATAGACAAAAATCGTTGTAAATAATATTAAGGTAAATTGGAACAGCCATGCAACAACATAAATCAAATCAAACAAATTGTCACAAATTTTCAGTCACTAGCCTACTGAAATTCTTAAATCTCGTCTTCCCCCATTGACTCAACATAGGGCAAATTAAAGTTCCATTCAGTTGATGATGAGGTATACAATAATGTTTTTAAGGTTAATCTTCTCTGAAGCAATAAGCTTGGGAGTATTTTTCTGATGATAATTTAAGGAATGAAAAATTCATCTTTAATATAATTATACACTATATGTATATTACATTTTTCATTACTTTTAAGGTTTGCTCCCATTTAACCTTCACATTCAGTTTACAGAAAAAATTTACCAAATATTCGTTTCACACCCTTCAACTTTAAACATTATAAGTAAGAAAATAACACAAGGCAGTACATCCATAACACTAGTGTTGTTGATGCCATTAGTTTTCAAGCATTCGACAGGATTTCATAATAGTAAGAACTACATTTAATTTCGTCAAACGCTTTATCACGAAAAGTTGTTTTAGTCGTGACATCAAACAGGATAATACGCGGGTATAAGAAAAAATTGTCGTAAATAACTCCCGACATTAAAACATTCGCACGTGAACTGGTACATACGCATCTGGCAATCCTAAAAAAAACATGAATCCTAAAAATATAAAGCCATAAATCCCAAAACAGAAATCCCAAAAATCAAAAACATGAATTCTCCTTCCCAAATATTCGTTTTACTCACCTCAGCAATAAACAACATAATACACACAGGAAATATTTTACAAGATATCTAGTATAGCGTAACATGTGGTTTTGCAGTCATAACAGGCGCTATTTTCTAGCATGCAACACGTTTTTCATGTAGAGCATACTGTTATGTGCATCAAATGCTTCATCAAAATTACTCATGGTACCAATAAGGATAATATTCGGCAACAGAGAAAATCATCCAAAAAATTGCCTACAGCAAAGCATTCTAAGGTAAGCTGGTAAATATTTGTCTGGTAATCCTAAAAACATAAAGCTTTCTCCACAAACCAGAGGTTCACAATATGCATTTATCATGAGTCCTAGACTAACGATTTTAACTATTTGCTACCATTTACACTGCATGGGGATTTTCCCAAAACTTATTGAAGTCTGGAAATACTGATCATAGCTTTAGTACTTCGTCTGCTAGTTAGCCGTTATATTCAAGCATTTGTTTCTGCCGTTATCAGTAATGTATTATGAAGTAATTACTCATACAATAATTACTATTACTATCACATTTATCAAGCTTAAGTAACTTCGAAATTACACACTAACGTTTGTTGAGATTGTAACTATTATATACATTTTATATTTGGGCATCATGTTTACTATGCATTCACCAAAACACTTATTACTTCAACGATATCATCCATACAAACATTCACTAAGGCATAATATTGCAATAGCACCTTGTACATATTGTGACTAAAAACAATGAAAAATCTACATAATAATCCTGGAGACCGGCTAAAAGGAAGGCTAAAGGGAAAGCTAAAAGGAAAACCGGAAGGACAACAATCACTTTAATCGCTTCTCATTGTTTTCGTGCACGTGTAATGTCTTTGCTACGGTGCCTAACATTTCCTGGCGCACATGCTAAGGATTGAAAACTATCGTCCAAACCGTTGATTGTTGATGGGTAAAGTGAAAGAATCCGTTTCAGCTAAATGCGTATAGTTTTAAATCAAACTAAGCTACGTTGTTAATTTCGAGCCCTGTTCGCCTCGAAATTGGCAGCTGGAAACGATGCAATGGCTTATTTAATTCGCAGATGAAGGCTTTCAGAGCTGAGCTGAATCGTTTCAAAATGGACAACAACAATCACTGCTGAGCACGAGACTGATCATTGCTATCTTTTGCAAAGTAGTCGTTTACAATCAAAGCTCTGTGAGTGAAAACAAAACAATAATGAGCCATTGTTAGGCCGACATAGGCCGGCGATTTACTTCTTTCCACTCCCAGAAAAAGAAAATGCCAAAGCAGCCGTGCTAAAGGTTTCAACTTTTGTTCTACGAAAGCTTATTTATCGACTTCCTACAGAAAAATTGTTTCATGCAAAGATGATGGTTCAGCACTCACATTCTTTAAATGGTGCATCCTGTGATTTCAGCCACTGGGTGTGCAGATTCAGTGACTGAGGCCAACAAAAATCACCGTTTGTCAGCCAGTGTGCGCAAAAATTGGATTGAAGAAATTGTAATCCGTGAAAGCGTTTCTTAGCCAGTGTGTGCGAAAATGGAAGTTGGAGTGGGAGTAGGGAGTGGGAGTGGGGAGTGGGGAGTTGGGAGGGCGAGTGGGGAGTGGGGATTGGGAGTGAGGGGGTTGGGAGTGATGAGCGCGGAGTGGGAGTGAGGGGGTTGGGAGTGGGAAGTGGGAGTAGGCCGGGAGGGGGGGTCTGTAAACTTAATTCATGACCGGCCCTATGCGTAGCACGGGCTTCCTCTAGTTTAAACATAAAATTCTATTAATACTAAGGATCATTATAGTTTAAAAATCAATCAATTACTCCAGATTTAATAAACCTGGTCAGTTAAAAATCAACAGTATTGGCACATTTACACAGAACCAGGAATACGTGAGGCATGTATGTTGTGAATTGGAAGAAGTAAGACGAGAAAAAGTTATTAAAATGCAGTAAAGCCTAGCAGAGAAAGGTAATGAAGACGTACTGAAAATATGTGAAAAATAAAAAAAAATTCTACATATACTGAAAACAATTTGCTCTCATTCCATTTCTTTTATCTCCCACACTTGTGCCCTCATCGGCCGACCCTTACTTCCTCACCACTAAATCCACTTCCTCTCCTGCACTCTTTATATATATTTTTTCAATATGAATTCTAACAAACACTCTTTCATACCTTCTTCTGTTGACCTTTACCACACTTTGATAAGTATTGCTACCCATACTTCTTCCCATTAATTTCATGGATGCACCCATAGTCCCACATATGCCTAATAGGTTTGTTTAATTGTGTTCAAAATATTGATTATTGATTATTTTATTGTTTTTTTTAACTAAAATAATTCCTATGCTAATATCATTTTTTTATTTACACCTTTCATTGTTTTTGGTGCACAATACGTACAAGGTTTACGATGCGCCACTTCTTATGGAATGTTTGTATAGCTGCATTGTGTTGAAGTGTTCTGGTGAAAGCATCGTTAACATGATGATGAAATATGAACTCTAAGTCATTTTATGTGGTTTATTTTTGCCTAGATTGATTTTTGCTCAATAAAAATCATTGTACATCTTCAAGTATTTAAAGTTATTTAAGTGTCTCGGCCTAGCTGGAACTTCAGGACTGTGGTAAGTTCATCTGACGAGCATCAAATATGTCCTAGGGCTGTTTGGATTCCAGCACGAAAAATGTCCAGGGCCAAATTAAGAAGGGTTACTAGGAGCTGAGCCCAACACGTACCAAAATTTGCAAAAAAAAATCGCGGTTAATTAATGTTGACAAAAAAAATAAAATAAGTAATGTTAATAATATAGAACAGCCTACAACGTAAAAATTCGTAAATTTATCGGTGGGGAGTGAATTAACCCAAAAAATGGCGCCAAATATTTTGCTCTTGCACCACTCCTGGGAAAAGGTTAGTAGTGGCACTGTAGCTGTGTAGTAATGCCCAAATATCAGCTAATTTAACTACCTGGGATTATTATTGAGCATTAACGTTACCGTTGTTTTTCTTAATGTTGTGTTTTCAATTTGCATTTAGCTTAAATAATAAATGAAAAAATCTCAATCCTTATAAAGTGCTATGAGAAGTAGTGAGATCAGGTAATTTCACTAAGAAGGTTTCTCTGAGTCAGGTACTGAGGCAAAGAGTTGAATGTGTGTGATTTTTTTTTTATTAGTTACGTGATCTGCGCTGTAATTGTTTACAGAGTCTGATATATCGTGAACTGCAGCTACCACTATGTGACGGTTTCTGATTCTTGTAAACATCAACAAAAAATATTCAGAAAACTTATTTATAGATTTTATCATACTTTACCCACTGTTCTTAAAGCAATTTGTAAATCAGCACTCATACCGTTGAAAAAGAAGGACAATTTTGTTCCACATAATGCAGAATTATTTCATAGTGTCCGTCAAAAACACTAACAGGCGGGTTATCACCTGGAATCAAAAAACAAAAGCATTTAAAATAAATACGTTAGCAACTATTTATATTTTTACTTGCCGAGTCGCTCGTTAATGCTCGCTCGTTCGGCCACGTCTCGCTTCTCTCGAGTATGTTACTTGTTGCAACTCTTACGCCGCTGACATACAATTTGACACTAAAAATGATCAAGCAAATGATCAAGCAAATGATCAATGTATCATGGCTTTTCGTAAGGTTTCAATTCATAAACAAATGATAACATGCCGTTTATCTCACTCGCCACATTTCACTAACTAATGATGATATTAATGATCGCACATGACTCTAGATTGGGGAGAGGGGGGGGGGGAGATGAGGCTTAATGGCGCGTCGACAGCTCGGTCATTAGCGCCAACCTCAGTCACAGTGCAGTGGTCCGGGTTGCCACTGCACCACACATTACAGAGATATTATTCAAACCCCTAATCTAAATCTTGTCATACATCTGTACCTCCTGCAAAAATTGAAAAACACCGGACAGGAGGACAGACTTATCGCTCAATTGACGCACAACGTCATGCGGAAGATGAAAACGACGACGAAAACCATCAAGATGGCAACAATCAACAAGGAAGTGCCGGACCGTAAGTGGCCGCCGACACCAATAACATTCAGGAGGGTCAACCCCCCGCAAAAGGAAACAGTGAGTAAGTCGAGTGTGACCAATGCGCAAACGCGCCAACACCACCTCCTCACGGCGACTGCGGCGACACGCTGCACTGTTGGACCACACGCCACCTACGTGGAGCAACAATTATGGACCATTCTTCCAGCAGAAAATTTGCCGTTCCGAAGGTAACAATCAACTTGAAAAAATTCGTTTCAACAATGGTCCAAAGAGTGTTTTTCACCTTTTTTGACGTAAAACCTGTTATCTAGAACTTCGAAAATACACTTAAACGACATCCGGATTAATTTCCTATATTCCACCACCTTTCTCACATTTTTAGCCAATTAGACAATTAGACAATTCCACACCAAAAACAAACAGTCAAATGGTCAAGCAAATGATCAGTTTAGTGCACGCTTATTCTTAGGTTCCAGTTCATAAACAAATGGTTTTCTCTTTGTTTTTTCACATTCGCCACATTTAATAAGATTCACCGAATTCATCAGATTCATTTTCACTACCGAAAAAAATATTTAGCCTACTGCTTACTAACTGTATTTAGGAAAAGTGTTTTCTGATGTCAAATGATGATTTTCGTTTGCTTCACTCACTCAATAAGTGCAAACATTTACTCAGAAACATGACCGAAGCAATGCAACCACCAAGAACCACACATCACTTGTAATTTGTATTAGTACTACACTTTACATGGGTTTTCTTGTTTCACTTATTTTAAGAATTTTTCTTTACTTCCTGCTAAGTGTATATTTTTCCATTGCCGTTTTATCACTTTACTTTCTGATGATCCCTCACTTGGTGAAACAGCAGCAGAACTTTAAGTGAAAAACGCCACGATTTAAATGTAAGTTAGAACTACACAAGACATTAACTCGTTCCCAAAGCTACTCATGTTTTAGCACAAATAAGGAGGGAACTGGCTGATGGCTTTACGTAAACACTAATGTTCGAATATCGCTGTTTGGAATGATACAGATGCAGACGTAAAAATATTTTTGGCACCCTTTTCGTGTGTCAATATATTTTCTTCACGTAATTTAGTAGTTAGCATTTAATTTTTTTCTGTCTTTTTGTTACTGCTAAACGATTATTCTGTTTTCCTGGATTTGGCAGTACACAGACTCGATGAATGACAGCAGGATAAAATCGAAACCATTAAAAACTTACGGTCGGTATATATATATAT
>JAHWFP010083887.1:0-20440 GCA_023313725.1 Lithobius niger
TGCACTTGATACAAGAGGACGGTAAATGTGTGAGAGTTTGTGCTTTTGTTAACTGTGTTATTCTAAAAAGGGGACTTGGTTAAGTGTAACCGTGCACTTGAGACAAGAGGACGGGAAATGTCTGAGTTTGTGCTTTTGTTACTATGCTATTCTAAAAATGTACCTGGTTAAGTGTAACCGTGCAATTGAGACAAGTGGACGGGAAATGTCTGCGAGTTTGTGGTTTTGTAAACTGTGCACTTCTAAAAAGTGGACCAGGTTAAGTGTAACCGTGCACTTGAGACAAGAGGACGGTAAATGTCTGCGAGTTTGGGCTTTTGTAAACTATGCTATTCTAAAAGGTGGACCTGGTTAAGTGTAACCGTGCACTTGAGACAAGAGGACGGTAAATGTCTGCGAGTTTGGGCTTTTGTAAACTATGCACTTATATAAAAAGTGGACCTGGTTAAGTGTAACCGTGCACTTGATACAAGTGGACGGTAAATGTGTGAGAGTTTGTGCTTTTGTTAACTGTGTTATTTTAAAAAGGGGACTTGGTTAAGTGTAACCGTGCACTTGAGACAAGAGGACGGGAAATGTCTGCGAGTTTTATGCTTTTGTAAACTGCACTTGTAAAAGTGGACCTGGTTAAGTGAAACCGTGCACTTGAGACAAGTGGACGGGAAATGTCTGCGAGTTTTATGCTTTTGTAAACTGCACTTGTAAAAGTGGACCTGGTTAAGTGAAACCGTGCACTTGAGACAAGAGGACGGTAAATGTCTGCGAGTTTGGGCTTTTGTAAACTATGCTATTCTAAAAGGTGGACCTGATTAAGTGTAACCGTGCACTTGAGACAAGAGGACGGTAAATGTCTGCGAGTTTGTGCTTTTGTAAACTGTACACTTCTAAAAAGTGGACCTGGTTAAGTGTAACCGTGCACTTGAGACAAGAGGACGGTAAATGTCTGCGAGTTTGGGCTTTTGTAAACTATGCACTTATATAAAAAGTGGACCTGGTTAAGTGTAACCGTGCACTTGAGACAAGAGGACGGTAAATGTCTGCGAGTTTGTGCTTTTGTAAACTGTGCACTTCTAAAAAGTGGACCTGGTTAAGTGTAACCGTGCACTTGAGACAAGTGGACAGGAAATGTCTGCGAGTTTGTGCTTTTGTAAACTGCGCACTTATAAAAAAGTGAACGTGGTTAAGTGTAACCGTGCACTTGAGACAAGAGGACGGTAAATGTCTGCGAGTTTGTGCTTTTGTAAACTATGCTATTCTAAAAGGTGGACCTGGTTAAATGTTACCGTGCACTTGAGACAAGAGGACGGTAAATGTGTGAGAGTTTGTGCTTTTGTAAACTGTGTTATTCTAAAAAGGGGACTTGGTTAAGTGTAACCGTGCACTTGAGACAAGAGGACGGGAAATGTCTGCTTTTGTAAACTATGCTATTCTAAAAATGTACCTGGTTAAGTGTAACCGTGCACTTGAGACAAGTGGACGGGAAATGTCTGCGAGTTTGGGCTTTTGTAAACTATGCTATTCTAAAAGGTGGACCTGGTTAAGTGTAACCGTGCACTTGAGACAAGAGGACGGTAACTGTCTGCGAGTTTGGGCTTTTGCAAACTATGCACTTATAAAAAGTGGACCTGGTTAAGTGTAACCCTGCACTTGAGACAAGTGAACGGGAATTGTCTGCGAGTTTGTGCTTTTGTAAACTGTGCACTTCTAAAAAGTGAACCTGGTTAAGTGTAACTGTGCATGTGAGACAAGAGGACGGGATATGTCTGCGAGTTTGTGCTTTTGTAACTGTGCACATCTAAAAAGTGGAGCTGGTTAAATGTAACCGTGCACTTGAGGCAAGAGGACGGAATATGTCTGCGAGTTTGTGCTTTTGTAAACTGCACTTCTAAAAAGTGGACCTGGTTGATTGTAACCGTGCATTTGAGACAGGAGAACGGTATTTGTGGTTTTGTAAACTGTGCACTTCTTAAAAGTGGACCTGGTAAAGTGTAACCGTGCATTTGAGACAAGAGGACAGGTTTGCGAGTTTGTGGTTTTTTAAACTGCACTTCTAAAAAGAGGACCTGGTTAAGTGTAGGAAATGTCTGCGAGTTTGTAAACTGTGTACTTTTAAAACGTGGGTATGGTTAAGTAATCGCGCACTTGACACAAGAGGATCGGGAATGTCAGAGTTTGCGCTTTTGTACATGAGCACCTACCGTAACTGAGGAACGGGACCAAAAACAAGATGAAACCGCCGGTACTTAGTACCTTTAACTCCATCACTCTGCTTTGTACACTGATGAGTTTGTTTCACAAGTGAAGTTTCTTCAGTAAGCCTATCTGGAATTCGACGACTTGTCGTGGCAAAGGCTTCTTTTCTTGCACTAAAATAAAAAATCAATAAAAATACTGTATGAACGAATGAATTTTTATTGCTTAGCAAGCAAAACGTGACAAGGAAAGGGTCAGTTGACTACTAATATCCACAACGTACACAAAAAGGTTTTTCCGAAAATCAACAGACTCAAACGTCAAATAAAATTCATTGAATAACAAGCAATGCAGACCAAATTACAGTCAATAATCAAGAACAAAAACATAGGAACAGCCTAATAGCCTCTAATTAATTAAGTATTCACTGAGGTTTAGTTTGAGCAACCCAATTTTAATAACATTTAAGGATGGGAACCAAAACCATATCTCCAGGAAGAACGCTCCACGGCCTCACAACCCGATTAGCAAACAAAAAATTCCCACATTCGGTTTTTGTACTCTGAACAACAAGCTTGAGCATGCGCCCTTGTGTTCGTGCCCCCGTAGTTTTGTACCAAGTTAAAAAGACACGTCTCACTATTTCAGTGCATCCCACACGGCATGGCTTTTGCAACGATTACATAGGCAAGAGTGAACGTAGAGAAACCACCTCGGGGGGACTAGAAAAACGCTTTCACTATCATTACTCACGTTTAAACTAAGAAAATAAACTGTTTGCAACCTTTACATACATTTGAAATAATGCTACAAAACTGGTCGCATGCGAAAGCCATAATGGAAGTACTTAAGTGTGTTGAATTTGAATGCCAAAAGTACCAAAACAAAAACTCCAAAATACCAGTACTACCTGGTTGATTTTAGTTTCTATTGCTCTTATGAAAATATACATTACCTACCATAAAAGCATTTTTCTTTTCACAATGATGTTTGACCTAGAGATTAAAGTTCTATAACCTTCCACGTCGTTACCCATCGTGCATCATGGACTGCGTAGCCTCGGGCAATATAAAGCCCAGAAGGAACGGTCCGTTTCATCTTTTCGATCCTCTATAGTGCCTGATGGCGACCAGAGGGGAGGAGGGTGGGAAGAAGGTCATGTACATTTTCATAAAGGCAATAGAAACCAAAATCAACCAGCTATTACTGGTATTTTATAGTTTCCATGTGCCATGAATATATACATTACCTATCTTAAAAGCATTCCACTGACTTTGTCAAAGGAGGCGGGCGCCATCCTCACAAAGCCCCCTATGGTAGTGAGCGGTTCCCAAAAAGCTAAACTTTGCAATGATTGTCTCCTTGTCATAGGGAACATCATGTGCTCAAGGGGTCAAAGATGCGTTGGGCTACCACAAAAGGTCCAATGCGGTACAGTCCATCAGCGTGAACAGACATGCCACGGAGATAGTGTGATGTGAACACAGACGGGTGCCTCCAGGATGCCGCTTCCATGATATTCGAAATGGGGACATTACTGTAATGGGTCCAGGAAGCCAATAGGCACAAAGTTCATGTGTGGCGATGTGGAAACCCTGATCCGCACAGCTGATATCGACGGAAATATAAGCCTGAAAAATGACGGTCTTGATCCAAGTCGAAATCATATGGGCGGAGGTTTCGCCGGAACGGGCCGTAAATGATAGGTTTAGACTCTTAAATAGAAACAAATTGCCCGGACCAGGTAGAGGTTCATTCTTGATCCTCTCCAAGGATATTGGATAGGGCTGGTATAATGAAGGGATGAGACCATTCAGATGGTTTCTGAGTTTTGGCCCTGAAAGACGCTCGTGGTATTAGCGTAACACCTGAATAATTGTCCAGAAAACAGTCGCCGGGGCGGCGGAAAGAGCTTGCAATTCACTACAACGTAAGCAGGCTGCCAGGGCGACGAGGAACAGTTTTCTAGTGAGGTCGTTGAGGCGGCAGAAAGCAAGTGGTTCATATGGAGTAGTCACGAAAGCCGTGAGGACGACGGAAAGGTCCTTGTCCTTGACGGAGTCTTGGTCGCTCAATCTCGAAGGACCTGACAAGCGAGGAAATTCTAAAATCATCAATGAGAGCAAAGTTTCCTGCAGCTATGAATACTACATTAAGTGCAGACTAACTGGTACATAAACATGGTGGATCCTCGAAGTCCACCATTGAAGAGGAAATCGAAGAAACGTAGGAGGTCTGGAACAGAGGGAAGACAGGATCAACTTGTTGTGTTACACCAACGAAACCAACGGCTGTCATAGATTTTGGTAGTGGAGGCGCGAACGGCCCATCCAGCAATGCGGACGGCCGAGTTCATAGAAACTCCTGTTGCTTCAAGTAATCGGTTATGTAGGCGTAAAGACTGTGGCTTGGGGTGGAGAATGGTTCCGTTGTTCTGAGACAGTAGGTCGGAGAGGAATGGAAGCTGTCGATGCAGATCAATGAAGAGGCTCAGAAGAAGCAGCCACCAGGCGGCTTCAGGCCAATCAGGGGCGATCAGAGCGATTTTGCGGAGGACCAGAGGCCCAGAGGCAGCAACCGAGGCGGAGGGAATGCGTATGCGAACAGGCCGGTCCAATCCAGATCGGAGCATCCACGGCACAGGCTTGATCGTCCGGAATCAGGCTGACGAAGTGGGGAAGTCTGGCATTGGATCTCGTGGCAAATAGGTCGATCATTGGACGATCCCAGACGCTGAACAACATTTCGCAAATGAAAGGATGCAAAAGAGTCCATTCGCTGGGAGGGGGAGCATGCCAAGATAAAGTGTCCGCAACGATATTTCTGTTGCCTGGAATGTGAAGCGGCAGAAGGTTGGTTTGGAGGGAGATGCACACAAGGGAGATCTCTGTTGTAAGGTGGTGGAGGGAAAGGGAATGAGTGCCGGCACCGTTCGTAAATAAGCAATGGCAGTTGTATTGTCGATGTGAATATGAACCACGACTTGTCGATGGAAGTGGCGTAGCCCTAGAATGACTGTACGAAGCTCCAGAATGTTGATGTGGCCGTGATTGTCGGTCTCCCAAGTCCCGGACGTAGTCAGGCCGTTGATATGGGCTCCCCAGCCGACAAGAGAGGCGTATGAAAACAGGTGAAGGTTCGTGAAAAGGGATGGAAGCTGTTAGATTGTGAATATCCATCCACCACAACAGAGTGGCAAGGGAAAACTGAGGGGAGAGAGTGCGGGCCCGCGGAGGTAAGTGGCAAGAGGAGTGTTCGTCGCAATGACCCATTCGTCTATTCGGAAGTTGATGGAAGGGCCAGGCCAACCACTTGCCGTAATGGACCAGGTCTGCGAGGGAATCTTGTTCCTATTAAGGAGTTGAGGATGGTAAACGTGTAAAGGGATTGGTGGAGAAAGGATCGTGCCATAGCCAGAAACCCTAAGATTCGGTCCGGGGACGGCAGGACTGTTCCGCTTTGCAGGTCGAAATAGACCCCCAGGAATACAAACGTCTTGGAAGTTTTGAGGTAGGTTATGGAGAAATTTATCCCGAAGCCGAGGAGAGCTAGAGAGATTGTGCTGTTGAAGTTGTGGTTCAGGCGAATTGTGTTCTGGTGTGGAAGTAGCCAGTTGTCGAGGAAGGCATCTGTCCGGACCTCGTGTTGGTAAGGAAGGCCAGGACTGGCCGTAGAATCGTGTAGACACTCGAGGGGCCTCATTTAGGCCAAATGGCAGACAAAGAAACTCCTAGACTGTGTTGTCAAAAATAAATCGGAACAAGTGCTGGACAGAGGCATGCAGCGGAATGTGTAGATACGCGTCCGCAAGATCTAAAGAAACCGTCCAATTTTGAAATAACAAGGAACGGCGAATCGTGTTTGTCGTTTCCATTTGAAAGTGTGAATTCTTATATACTGATTTAGGGGGCGCAGATTGAAATAAGACGGGAGCCTCTCACCTTTTTGGGACAAAGAAAAGTGCTGCTGTAAATTCAGGGCTGATCAGGGTCCGGGGCAGCCTGAATCACACACTTTGCAAGCAGGTCTGCTATTTCTTTGGCAAAGCCACGGATCAGGAACTGGCTTGATCCCAAGGTGGGGCCCGAAGGGGTGGCGGACGGTAGAACTTTGGCAGGAAACCATCAGAGATAATGGACAGGACGGTTCGAATGGAGGTTATCGTTTGGCAGGCTGGGTAGAAGAAGTGACGCCCAACTGGCAGGAGGGCAGAGACATTGTCATCGGGAGGAGCGGTCATTGCGGCACAGTCCGGGGAGGCACGTCGATCCGGAGAGGAACTGTGACCAAAGGAGCGGCCCCGCCCGCGGCCTTGGCCTCTGTTTGGAAAGGGCAATTTAGCCATCGAGGAAGGAGCAGGAGGTCCATGCCGACGAACAGATAAAGAAGCTCAATCTTCCTTTGGAGGGTCCGGATGGGAAGGAGGAACAGGTCATGGACGACGAGGAAAACGTAACTGACTTGGCTTAGGCTTGTGGAAATGTGTAAATGGGGCGCAACTTTGGGAATAAGGCCGCTGAACGTGTCGGACTCGTGGATCGGCAGATTCCGAAGCACATGACGAGTGGAGAGATGAAGATTAGGGGCCGTATTCAGAGCTATTTCCCTAAGAAGAAGCGTGGAATTTAAAAGAGCACGGGTGAACCAGTTCATTGAATGCAAAACAGGCTTTACGAAATACTTTACGAAGGCCAAATGCCGAGTGTCGACCTGAGGCGGTTCGGTAGTCGTTCGCAGAGGGCATTAGCAGCTGTATTGAGTACATCGGCCTGCGACGCCAGACGAAGTCCTAAAAGAAATACCGGTTATTATCACGTAAGACAAAGGTCGGAACAAGAGCTCTGCGAGGGAGAAAAAGAGACGTTAAGGAATAAGGAATCCGGACGACGGTAAGGAATTCGGATAGGTGTCAAAGTTTCTTGGGTTACCGGTGCTTCCCCAATAGGACAGAAGAATGAAGATTCACGATGATGGCGTGTCAGTGTCGAGTTCCAGAGGCGTACCATTCCCTAGAAGGACACCGCCAGTGCGGAGCAGAGTAGTGACAAGCGTTGTCAATTGCCCCAAAACCGGTGGCTGACTGGGAAGCTGATCCCGTAAACCAGATCCAAAACCAGTGGAAAGACCACGGTTCTTATTAGCCCTAGCCACATCAAGGGAGGGTTTGTATACGAAACAGTACGGAATAATATTTTTAACTGTTTTTAGAAGACCTGGAAGCTGGATTTCGGACGGATCCGGATCGTCCGTAAAGGGCGGATCAAAATGGGCATGAAGGGAGGATTCGTTGGAAAAATAAAAATCCCGGTCCTCCTCGTGTGCAGAAAGGTGGTCTGCTGGAACGGGCGGAGCTTGGTCCGGTTGTTGCGAAGGACCAGGCGCATCATGAGGCAAAGTGCAGGCCTTCTTGGAGATTGAGGAAACCCCCAGGCATCAGTGTAGGAATCCGGAACCGTGGGTTGTTTCCGTTTGAAGGAATGGAGTGCAGAGTGCATTACAGCATGTACTTTTTCTTTGAAATTCGATCCTTGGAAAAGCGTTCCGTAGGAGGTGGTTCTTCCCGGCCCAGAACATATCAGGAGATTGAAGAACGTGAAGACTGAAATCCAGTGGACCGACAGGAGGCTGAGCCGCACGTTTGTCAGCGGCTTTCTGGGCTTGACTTACAGCTTAAGGTGGGCATGTCGTTCCTTAGCTTGAAAGAGATCCTCCTTAAGGGAACGGAGATCCAGAGCCAGTTTGCACGGCTGTCCACACTAGACGGGCGACCTAGTAGTATCAACAAGGGAAAGGTAGAAACATGGTTCCCCTGGGAAGGGGGAATCGGAATCGTTGGTCCAAGAGAGCCGACTTCAACAGGCGTTGAAACGTCCAAATGTTCAGGGGAAAGGTCCGAAGCAGGGACCCGGATGGGCGAAGGCGAAGCGGACATTGGGCGGGCAAATGATTCCCATGGAGCATCCTTCTGACGAGGCATCGTCGATCCGAAGGCGAAGGTTCCTCAAGTCAAACAGACACAACCGTCTCAGATGGAGGTAGAGAGAAATATGAACAGACCGCTCCGTCTGAGCTTACATAGCCTGAGGTTGCGCAGTCCATGATGAGCAGTGGGTAGCGACGCGGAAGGTTATAGAACTTTAAGCTCTACATCAAACAGCATTGTGAGAAGGAGAATGCTTTTAAGATAGGCAATGGGTGTAAACTCAGCAAATTAAAAGAAAGTTTAAAAAAAAACGATAAAATAGCTGTACGTGAAAAGCACTCCTTTTGTTTGCATTTGCTAAGAGTTAGTATTGATCAATTGAATTGAATTCTCTATGGCCAAGGGAAAAAGTGTAGTTCCCACACGTTTTGACCATTTTTTAAGAACCCACATGCACGGCTTTTGGTTTTATTTTATCGTCCAAGTTAGGCTTATCTAATTTCCGTAACATCCTACATCATGGAAGGAAAAAAAAGTAGGCCTATTTTGGAAAATTACTGATGTCTTTCGCAGTGCTTTTCACCATCTTCCCTACCTTACTAATCATGAAGCCGTCCACAAAACATTAAAATGCCAGCTGCCACCGGCGATTTTTGTTTCTATTGCCTAACCGAAAATATACAATACCTGTAATTTTAGCATTCTTATTCTCGAATGCTCTTTCCCTAGAGAAGTGTACTTTATAGGCCTACTGCCTGCCAGCTCGTTAAACCCATGTGCACATGTGTCAGCACACCCCTCCTATAAAAGCGTTGAGGCACGACCGCGCTTCATCTTTCGTTCCTCTCATACGTCAGGTGGTGACTCAACAGGGTAGACACAGGTAATGTACATTTTCATTTAGGCAATAGAAATAATTTAGTCGGCCTTCCTGGAGGCCGGCAATTCTGTTTCTATGTGCCGTTCATAAAAATCCATTACCTGTAGATTAGCATTTACAATTGACCTCGTCAAAAAATGGCGGTGGGGTCCACCTGACGGGTACCCTAGGGTTACAAGCCGGTTTCCACAGAGTGTGGGTTGAGAAATTTTGGATAAAAAAAAGTTAAAGACTTATTTGTTAATAAATTAAGATGCAAAAGAAAAAAATGGGAGGGCTTTCTTGATTGACCCAGGAAGGTCCCACGTAAGCTGTAGACGATCTCATGGAGGGTGGATTCTGCGGGAGATCTTCACTTTTTATGGGGTGGCAATGACATTCTTCTTGGGCTGTTTGAAGGTGTTGACAGCAATGGTTAGGGTCCGGAACCCATGAGGCAGCCAATGCGGTTTTGATGGCCATCCTGGCCAGATTGTGGCGCTCCATTTAATGAAGTGACAAGAAGGGTTGAGGAGTTGTGAATTCTTTTTTTAATTCAATGTGTCACACGTCAAATTAATGAAGTTGTGCCAAAAAAGGGGCCAGGAGCCATTTGTGTCATCCACATCTCCTAAAAAACCAGACACAGTTGTTCAATTCTGATCCGAGGGACTTAAAAGTATAGGGCTCGCTTCACACATCGCCACTCAGTGGCGCTTCCGAGAAGCGCTACTCGTAGCAGAGCATAGAACAGAGTAGGGGTATTCACACGTGTGGCGCCACAGAAGCGCTAAGTGCCACAGAAGATCAAAGTGCCGCTGCCAAAGAAGCGCCACTCAGTTGCTACGTGTGAAGGGAGCCTTAGGTAGGCGAGTTGCAGCGTACAAGGACAAAAGGCTATTTGCTAAACAGAATAAGATATCTCAAGATAACTTTGGCTAACCTCTAACGAGGTCTTTCAACACGAAACCGTCGTCCATAATACAATGAGTAATGACATCAGCGTTACACGCGTGCTCTTCAAAAATTTTAGCAAAAAATGGCAGTGGCGGTGTTGAAAAACTTCGGGGAAATGTGGGTCAGGGTTAGTCAGAGGTTACCCTAAAAAATAGCTTGGAAAACGTCGGGATCGTTCGATTTTGTGACGTCATCACTGACTATTTATATTAATTAAAACGAAATTTTGTCAATATTAATTTGTATTACAGAAAAACTTAAAAGGTAGGGCCTGGTCACTTTCTGTTTTTGTTGCCTAAACGAAAACATACATTATCTGATTTTCCTAATAGTTTCCTTCTATTGAAGGCTCAATCCCTAGTGATGAAAAGTTGGCTTCTCTGCCGTGCTCACAGCCCCCTTCAGCGCATGTGCGCGTGCCTCTATATAAAGCGCTCAACTGTGAGCCGACTTCATCTTCTACTCAGGGTCAACCTTGGTGACCGAGAGGGGTGGCCGGACAGGTGAGGGTAATGTATGCTTTCGTTTAGGTAACAAAAGCAGAAATTGACCAGGCCGTACCCTGGTATTTCTAAGTGTTTATTGCCATCGAAAATATTCATTACCCGAGTTTCCTTATAGCAGACCTCGTCCCCTGGTGATGGACACCAAGGACGAAGGTTACCCCTGCTACGAGCCGGCTGCCCCAGAGTCTGATGGCCCCATGAGCCAGACGCCATCCATGCGAGTGATCGGAACGGGAGAGTGGAGAAAAAATTTTGGGATCGGTGACGACCGGGGAGGTCGCGTAAACGACAATGGGGAACGAAAGGCGTAAATCAATAAGCTTGAGGAAGGCTGTTGACAAGGTTTGGACCAAGCGATCCAAAGTTGGCGGCCGGCGCATGGATGGCGACGCCGTTCTGGGCAAGGTAGAATGAAAAAGGGGCATGCAGACATGACAAGTGTCTCATTACCTGTGATGATGTCGACGGAAGGTCTTGAAAGGAACATGTTAGTAATCAACGAAGGCGAGAAGTGGTATGGTGAGCACAAAAATCGAAGAATAGAGGGCGGCACATGGATACAGCTGGAGCACAAGTCTGGCAGAAGGAAGTCGGCAACAGTCACAGCGGAGCTGGGTACAGGTCCGTAGACGTACCATAGGTCAGGTGCGCCGGTCGTGTGACAATTAGTCTTCTGTTGTTGTTCAGGCCTCTTGAAAATATGTTCAGGCCTCTTGAAAATATGCACGAATGGAGAAAAACAGCCATATGTGACGGCCGCCCAGATCCTGGGAAGGAATGAGGCAACACTGTAGGTAGTTACACTCCCCTCGTACGTATGCAAGGTCAAGAGGTATTGTCTTTTTTTTGAATGGCGAAAAGAGTCCTGAAGGGAAGGAAGAGACTTGTACTAAGAATGGGAGGGTTGCCAAGGAGCCGAAGACGCAGAAAGTTTTGAACGGAAACAAGTGCTGAAGGAATGACTGATGCCCAGAAGATATCACAGAAGTCGTTACCAGGCGTTTGTCTGGTTGGTAAGGATAGAGAACTCTGGGTCGAAAGCAATAGTGAAAAGCGGCCGCAAGGACGGTGGTCGAACATAACAAGAGTAGTGAGGTTTAAACATCGAGTCAATGGCTCCTCGGCCAACGATCCATAAGAGGTAACGATAACGGTTGAAATTATGGTAAGGCCCGGAACCCGAGCGCCATACCCTTCGCCTGTCGTCGACAGGCCATGTTAGGCAGTTCGCGGGAGGAGACCGCCGAGCACTGCACTATACCACTGAAGACAGGCACAAAAGAGGGTGAGTCATCAAACTGCCAAACATTGTAGGATGACAGTTGACGCAGACTGGGTGATGAGGCAGCCGAAGACCATGAAGCGACCGCGAGATCTGCCACTTGGGACAGAGCAAGTGATGGATCAGGGACCGCGACCGGAACAGGAACCCTGGCTGGTAACGGGACAGTGACCGCGGCAAGCAGAGGGGTTGGAACTGGAGATTCAGAAGACTGCAAACTCGGGAGATCCCGTTGGGGAGGAACAGGGATGGTTGAGGCTGAGACTCACTCATGGCTGGAACCCGGCATGGACGTTATCGCGGGGGTGCCCGATTTGGATTTGGGGGGAGGGCGGTCGACGAGAATTGGACTTGGTGCAGTGTTGCTCCAGAGTGCGGAAAAATGGAGAAATCTTGCTGAATTTTTCCCCGCATTAAGCCAATTCTTGAGAGTAAAACCGCAGCTTCTACCTGAAGGCGAGAGATTTCGGTGGCTAGGGTCGAATTTGAGCAGCAGAGAAAGTCCATGGCTGCTGCGTGGTTGTCGACAGTCGCTTGAAGAATGGGAACCAGTGCCGCGGTAGCACAAACGGATTCCGCTTTGTGAGCAGAATCATGCAAAGAGTTCAATTCCTCCACGAAGGACGTGCAGTGGCGATGAGAGAGCGACAGTTGATGTCGAAGTGGGCCATGTCATTTGGCGTCAACTGAAGACCTCGGGGAGCGTCATCCGTATAACATCTTCATTCGGAAACACTGGCTGGTGTGGTGCAACCGTAGGCAACAATAGAACAGGAAGAGTCTGGTGGCAGACGGGTGCCCGCATGAGAGGCCAAAACTAGTGGAGGAACTGTGGCCGGAGGCGACGCAGCCGTGTTCTTTGTTCGCAAGCATCGGGTGGCTTTTTGAGTCTTTGACTTGAGGTCGATGGGGAAGACCGTTGAGAGTCGGTGACTGGCGCGGGAGGGATCGTGACCGGGGACCGGAACGGATGCGGATCCCAGGGAAGAACTCTTGGTGCGACGGAGCTTCTTTAGAGACACTTTAGAAAAACTGCGTGAAGAACCAGAACCATCAGCTACGTGGGCACGCTGCAATGTCGTGCAGCTGGAGGGTGGAATAGAAGAGAGCACGGGTGAACCAGTTCATCGAATGGAAGGTGACAAAGCAGGCCTTACGGAAGACTTTACTGATGAGGGCGGCAAATTGTGGGTGAGGGATCTGCACATAGCCGTTCACACAAAGCATTAGCGGCAGTATTGAGTACATCTGCCTGGGAGGATGTTTGGAGTCAGAGTCGTACAACGCGGTCACTGTCGCAGAGTACTGAGACAGATACCGGAGCCCGTCTGGGCAGGTAGAGAGACATCCCAAAATCCATCAGGGCGTCCGCAACCAAGAACTCTGACTGCGGATACATGTCGAAGTTTCGTGGGTTAGCTGCTCCGTCAGGATTCCTGACCTGCGAGGCGGAGGAGGGTCCTTGTCAAGTTCAAGTGGTGTTCCGTTCCCTAAGAGGAGGCCACCGGTTCGAAGCAAGGTGGTGAGGAGAGTAGTTGATTGTCCAAGCACGGGATTCTTACGAGGAGGCTCGTCCTTGAGCCCAAAACCTAGACCAGTGGGGAGTCCGCGAATTATGGACGGGGCTGAGTCCTGAGGAGTCGGCTTGTACAGAAAACAGTCCGGAATAACTGTTTCTACTGCCTTGAGTAAGTCAGGAAGCAGATTCTCCGAAGGGTCGGGATCCACTGGCTGATCAGGAGGCACCTGTCGGGAGGAGTAGTCCAAAGCGTCGAGCGGTGGGCGGTATTGACTCCGCAGTCAGAGCCAGAGGCGTCCGATGGACGCAGGTGGGGAGATGGCGAAGATTCATAATATGCTGCAGAAGTAGGGATGCCGGAGGAGCCGGCAGCCGTTGGAGAAGGAAGGCGGATTTCTTAGTAGCGGACTGAATCCAGGTGTCCGTGAAAAGGTGAGTCTGAGGAGGGAAGACGGGTCGCTTGCGACTAAAGTACCGGAGTGCAGAATCCATACGGGTGTGTTCCCGATCTTTGGAAGGAGGCTGGGAGTCCACAGCCAGCAGAGACCGAGAAGAAACGGTATGCCGGGAAGATCGGGAAGACAGTCAATTGGGTCATCCTGGGGCAGCATCAGACGCTTCTTCTTGAAGCGCGGGTTTTAACTTAAAGCTTGAGGCGAGAATAACACTCCTTGGCACATAGGAATTCCGCTTGCAGTGAGAGGTGTGGCCCGGTTTTCCGCATTGGATAGGTGAAGACAAGGAAGTGTTGGCAACAGGTTCCGACCGTCGGTCACTTGGAGGAAGAAGGTCTGGAAGCGAGCACCTCCAGAGACCGGGAGTCCACAGAAGGAGTCCGTGCAGACGACGGGACTGCTGAAAGTATCAAGACAGGCGGGTGGTCCGGGCTGACGACTAGCGAAAAAGAGGGGCCTGCATGAGGCCAGGAATCCCGAGGCATTCCTTTGGCTCGGGGCATGAGTGTCCGGCAAGATGAGTCTTTACACACAATCGGAACGACCATCTTGGTCGAGAGCTAGAGAAAGAAAGATGAAGCAGGGACCTTCATCAGCGTTTAGGTACTGGAGGCTGTGCACGCGCAGTGGATAGCTGCGCCGATGGATATAGAACATTAATCTCTAGATCACACAGCACTAAGAGAAGGGAATGCTAAATATTAGGTAATGGACATTTTCATGGCACATAGAAAATAAATTTCCATGCCACCAATTAATTTACAGTCATCATTGTTGGGCCTCTTGCTACGACACAGGGTTCATCATCACTATCACTATCTTGTTGTGGTACATACTTCATCATCGGTATTTTTAGGCAAACCGTCAATAGATTACTATTAGCACAACTGTATGCAACAAATGTTTGGCGTACGAATTCCACCAGTACCAAATAATCTATGGGTGTAGGCCTGTTGTGCTGCAATTGAAAGGTCGGCTGCACATGTGTAAAGAGTGGCAAACATTGGTCTTCAATGTATGGGCACTTCCGTGGAACTGGATGCACCAATGCTCAAGAGTGTCAACTTAATGACGCTGAAAACAGCACGCTTCATCAGATGAAGATAACATCTTGAGCCACGGTAGTTTGTGCCAAACAATTGCTGCATCTAGTGTGTTTTGCTTAAAGATATAGGCGAGTAAATACAGGCTAAAAAAAAGTGTTAACCCACCACAAATTGCAATAAAAGGTTTTATGGTTGTTCCTGACTGGAAAAAGCGTGCTGAATTAAAAAAAAAATTGTTATCCTCGCTAGCTGCTACAGTTTTCCTGGAAAAATAGGAATTAATTTGCATGCTATAGTTAAAAAATGCCTTTAATACATATATGGAAATACGAAGAGAATATTAATATACCTAGCATTTTGAGGGCAGTGTTTTTCTGGAACCTACTCAAAAGGATGTGCACTTTAAGATTCCGATGGTTTCCAGACTGAAAACCTTGAGAATTGAAGATGTCGACCAAAATGGAGCCAATTTTTACTCAATATTAGTCATTTTGGCCTATTACGCAACAACCGTTAGTGTTACACAAAAACGGTGTGGATTTAAGTTGTCTACAATAATGTAATCTACAATTAGATCCCATACCTTTTTTTCCATATATCACGGTTATTGAGAAAAACAGTCATTTTCGGCCATTTTGGCTTATTTAATGCCATAGCTCGGCTGACAGAGGTCTCAACAACTTGTGGTTAGGCTTGAAATGTGCGGGAGGACGAGGGCTATCCTCCCACCGAGTTTCATCAAGTTTACACGCCCAGTTTTTGAGCCCCGACACTTTAACCGATTTTCCGCTTATAGATGTCTGGATTTGTGAATACATCTTAAACTTTCAGTTGCTGTTGGGTCGTTTATAATTCAGGTGGATGCGTGCAACTTGATTCAAGCGAAATGTGGGAATCTCCTTTGAATCATGGGCAATGAAAAGGGAATCCACTAGTAGGGACCGAACCACACCCGTTTTACTATGGGCGGGGCTGGTATCACAGTTACCATTCCGCAAAAGTTACCGTTCAGTTTTTTGCTCATTTTCAACTTTTGAACTGTATTAAAGACGAAAAGCCAAAAGAGCTAAATAAATACAGACACAAACCTAGTTCGTTGCCTTTTGGACTTATATGTCAGACTGCCTCAGCGGGAATCAAACCCACGACCTTTGAAACCAAAGGCAGAGGTCCTACCGCTGAGCCATACTTACACGGCCTAAAGGAAACATCTATAGGCAGCATTTAACACGTGCATGTATACACACAGACCGCCTGAGCGGGGAATCGAACCCACGACTTCGAAACCAAAAGCTGAGGTCCTACTGTTCAGCCATACTGACACGGCCAAAATGAAAAGTCCATTGGCAGCATTTAACACGTGCATGTATACATACAGACTGCCTGAGTGGGGGAATCGAACCTACGACCTTTGAAACCAAAGGCCGAGGTCCTACAGCTGAGCCATAATGACACGGCCAAAATGAGAAGTCCATAGGCAGCATTTAACACGTGCATGTATCCATATAGACTGCCTGAGTGGGGAATCGAACCCACGACCTTTGAAATCAAAGGCTGAGGTCCTGCCACTGAGCCATTCTGACACGGTCAAAAGGAAACGTCCAAATGCTGCCTATGGACGTTTCCTTTTAGCCATGTTAGTATGGCTCAGAGGTATAACCTCTGCCTTTGGTTTCAAAGGTGGTGGGTACGATTCCCCGCTCAGGCTGTCTGTATGTACGGAGTGAAGAGGTGGTCGGTGTTCAAGATGAAATAACGGGGAGAGAAATTGACCGGGAGCAGACGAGGACCGGAGGAGAATGCGGGGATAATGAAAGGAAATCCGGCGAGCGGCGCGACGACATGTAGGTGTTATGAGACGTCAAAACTGCCAGTAGTATTTTCTAAACATGTGAGGCAGGACGAATCCTTTGAAGATGGCGGAGGCAAGTGGCTAACGGCAACACGTTGGAGCAGCCGAAGTGGTCAAGGGAAGCAGCATCCAATCGAATGTCAATGGGAACACAGAAGGATCTTGAAAAAGTAAGAAACGGAGCGGGCAGTTGAATCGCTTGTGAGGAGACAAACCGTGGTGAGGCAGGAGCCGTCGATCCTAGTGGGATGGTAGGAGCGGAAAACCGAGCCTAGTTGCGGGTAAGCCTCACGGTCCCCCTTCCTACCTTGCTGTAGAAAATGAGACAGAAGTCCTGGGAAGGTAACGGAAAGCGGAGCCCGTGGCGGGGGGACCGGCAAGACGGTCGGGGCTTATTCCCTTTTCCTGCGTAGCGGGCGGACCGCCACTACCCGGGAAAAGTGTGTAAGCCCCGACCGTTTTGCCGGCGCAGCGGTGAAAGATGAATTCGTCGGGTAGAAACTGTTGATCCGGAAGGGGACCAGCGAAGGGTCCGTCGGAGGGTCATCAGCGACCGAGGAGGCCGAGATGGCGTCCGAAGTGGAGTCACAGTCGCCTGTTTAAAAGCAAGCTACGGGATTCGAATCTGGCACCACTCGATCCGTAGACGAAGCGGCGGAGTGCAGACGGGGTCTGGAGGAGTCCACAGTAGCTAGAAGGATTGGTGAGTCCATGACGGTGTCTTGAAAAGGAGTGGCCAAAATGGAGCATCTTCTAAGCGGATCGGGGAGGCTCAAGCGCAACTACACGCGGTGATTGCCGTAGGAGAAACATGATGGTATTCCACTGCGCTCCGCATATATAGACTGACCCAGTTCCGGACATGCGCGGTAATTACGAGCCTGGCAAGGAAGAAAACTTTCTTCTAGGGGAATAAGAGCTCAATGGGGGACTGCTATTTAATAAAACAGGTAATGCAACTTTCATCGGCTATAAAAATTACGATTTAAAATTACGAGGGGGGGGGGGGGTGTTTAGCTGAGACACGGGTTTTTCACGATTTCCACCAGGCTTTGCCGACCTCCAGTTAAAAAAATATGGTAGGCCTCGTAGACATCAAATTTAAAAACACAGTATAGGTTAAAAAATACGTGTAAAATTCAAAATATAAGTTTTTTAAAGTTATTTTTCAGCAAATATATATGCTTTTATAGGTTTTTGTCTGTGTATTTCATTCAGCACTTAAAGGGCAAATAAGGTGCTTTACTCTTGTTTATTACAATAACTAGCTTTGCTTCGCTCACTCTATTGGCGTGTATTCACGCATCATGTAGTTCAGTTGATTTCTTTCTGGTTAGTTTGGCTGATCGAACTTTGACATCTTCAGAGCAGTTTTTTGCGTATTTGAGGGGTCAAGTTACCGCAATGTAATAAATTAGGCCTAACGGAAAGGCAATTTGATTGTCTTTCACTTGGTGGTTCTCTCATCTTTGTAGGTACTTTAGTTCAAGAGGAGTAGAGGAATACGCACGCACATAGTACGTTATTAATGATGTACACCTTTGGCATAAAACATTATCGTTTTCGTTATACTGGGGGCTTTAAACAATGCCATTCAACAATGCCACCCTTCGGTATCAACAACGTAGAATTTTTTCTGCCTTCAGTGACCTATGTTCTTATTTACAACAATGACAAACTTAAAACATTGTTGTTAGCAACTTGAACCAGGAGTGGTTAACGCTCGTTAAACCCTTTGAAACCCTTTGAACAATCATTTTTATGCCCAGAGGTGCACATAAGCCTACAGATAAACCTACATATTTATCAACTCTCAAAAATACAGACAGAATAATTAAAATATTTTGTATTTGACACAATAAAACGAATGAAGTTCAGATTTCCAATTTTAGTACCATTTCTTGTGACTACATGCCGTTGTTAGCAGTTTAACATACTAAAAACTCAAGACCAACCACAGTATGAAAAACACGATTTTCACCCAGGAGCTTTCACCCAGTCTTACTGAGCATTTTAGTTTCATGAGTTCACAGGTAGTGTGGTTAGTTTAAATAACTCATTTTGCCTTTTTTTTTCAAATATCGTTTTAGGAAAAAAAAACACGCATACAAATTAAATAATTTAAAACACAGCTGACAAATCACCTAGTGGCAAGAAATGGCAATTTTGTAATCAAAATTCTTTCTTTTCATTGTGGAAAAGTAAAGATTGTCGCACACTGCTCCGTTCCGTCCTTATGACGAAGAGAGCCTCCAGGCCACCGTAGTTAGCAACGGAAGTAATGTGTGCTGGGATATCCGTTGCAGTCAGTCGCTAATTCTTTTCCCCAGTGGGTATTTTTATTTGTGATCCTACCTTTACTGGGCTAAAAAAGGTGTGACCAGTCCACGCCCCTCCCCACTGGAAAGCCTGAAAAATCTACGAAGCCTACCTATCATTTCCTCTCCTCGCCAGCCTTGCCTCCCCTCCCCACCAACCCCTGACAAAAAATGATCGGCCCCTAAAGGATTGCACGATTAGCTATTTAATGAAACGTTAGGCGTGCATAACATAACTAGCATGTACCAGTTCAATGGAAATAGTGAAACAAAAGGGTTACGTACCTTTATAATCAGCTATCAAGTTGTAGGGGGCTCCCAGCTTCATCTCCTCGTCCCGCTTTCCTTGTAGCCTCGCACTAGCAAAAAAGATTGGGGTTATAGTTCATGAAAAATCCTATGTATTTACATTACCGTTATAGCATCAACCAGCAAGCTCAATTGCATGTACCAGTACAATGGAAATAGTGACACAAAAGGGTTACGTACCTTATAATCAGCTATCGAGTTGTAGGGGGTTCTCAGCTTCACCTCCTTGTCTCGCTTTCCTTGTAGCCTCGCACTAGCAAAAAAAATTGGGATTATAGGAGTTCATGTAATATCCTACGTATTTACATTAACGTTATAGCATCAACCAGCAAGCTCAATTGTATGAACCAGTACAATGGAAATAGTGAAACAAAAGGGTTACGTACCTCCATAATCAGCTATCCAGTTGTAGAGGGCTCCCAGCTTCACCTCCTTGTCCCGCTTTCCTTGTAGCCTCGCACTAGCAAAAAAAATTGGGGTTATAGGAGTTCATGAAAAATCCTATGTATTTACATTGCCATTATAGCATCAACCAGAAAGCTCAATTGCATGTACCAGTACAATGGAAATAATGAAACAAAAGGGTTACGTACCTTTATAATCAGCTATCAAGTTGTAGGGGGTTCCCAGCTTCATCTCCTCGTCCCGCTTTCCTTGTAGCCTCGCACTAACAAAAAAGATTGGGGTTATAAGAGTTCATGAAAAATCCTATGAATTTACATTACCGTTATAGCATCAACCAGCAAGCTCAACTGCATGTACCAGTACAATGGAAATAGTGAAACAAAAGGGTTATGTACATTTATAATGAGCTATCAAGTTGTAGGGGGTTCTCAGCTTCACCTCCTCGTCCAGCTTTCCTTGTAGCCTCGCACTAGCAAAAAAAATTGGGGTTAAAGGAGTTCATGAAAAATCCTATGAATTTACATTACCGTTATAGCATTAACCAGCAAGCTCAATTGCATGAACCAGTACAATGGAAATAGTGAAACAAAAGGGTTACGTACCTTTATAATCAGCTATCAAGTTGTAGGGGGTTCCCAGCTTCATCTCCTCGTCCCGCTTTCCTTGTAGCCTCGCACTAGCCAAAAAGATTGGGGTTATAGGAGTTCATGAAAAATCCTATGTATTTACATTACCATTATAACATCAACCAGCAAGCTCAATTGCATGTACCAGTACAATGGAAATAGTGAAACAAAAGGGTTACGTATCTTTATA
>JAHWFP010083888.1:0-17415 GCA_023313725.1 Lithobius niger
CCCCCCCCCACCCCCGAAAAATATCCCCCATTCAAAAGAAAAGTACAAAACAGAACAACAAAAATCTCAGAACAAAAAAGCCTCAACCAATCATAACTTGCCGGAAACTCACTGCCAGAAAATACTACTGAACCTTTTTAACATCAATAACCCCTGGGTGAACCCCCAACCCCTCACCAAAAAGACGAAGTGTTTTGAAAACACATTACGAACACAGAAGTAAAAAGAAAAAATTGAAAACCAAATATCAGCCTGAACGCCTCAACTCTGGGATTGAACTGATATTTGCCAAGAGAAAAAAAAAAAGAAATGAAGTTGGGTAAAAAATTAAGAACAAAGAAGTAAAAAAATTTCTCCTAGGACTCAACTCTACGATTAAACTAATTTATCTAATTTGAACTTAAATTTTAAGATTGAACTGAATGAACCAAAGACAGGAGGCTATGTGTGACGAAGATGCGATCTAATACACTAGAAAAAAGCCAATCGTACTACATAAAAATATCAAACGACGTTTCGAAAAAATACATTTTTCGTCATCCGGTTTCCGCAATAAAAATTACACGGCAAAGCTACAAGTCACCTACTGTTTAAGTGGTATACATTTAAAAGAAAAATGAAGTGAAAAACCACAAATTTTCCTCTCAGAATAGGCGAAAACGTATTTTTATGTACCACTCTTGGCTTTTTTTCACGTATAATCCGTGACGTGTGCTTTCAGCGTCTTAAAGATGCGTTCGACTAGCAAGCAATTACAACGTCACAGTAAATGCAACATTATTTAATTTTCGGCCACCAATGGTAGGTTTGCTCACAATAAACACACACGAAAAGTTTAAAAAGAGGGGAGCTACCACAATTTGCAGACTTTAGAGCTCCGACATAAATTCAGGGGGGTTATTGATGTTAAACAATTTTCATTTGTTTTATTTAACGAGAGTGTGTTTCAGGCAGTTACGTTTGGTGAAGGCTTTCGGGTGGGAGGGAGTGGCCAGTTACATGATGTCTTACTAAGAAATTCAGGCTTCTGCCAAAAGGCTAACGAAATGCGGTTGTTGGTGTTGCGTCAAGCAAGACCCTTTCATCGCCTTCAAATTTTAAACAGCAATAGTTGAACATTTCTTCTCCGCAGGGTTGTCACATTTTTTGTTGTAGTTGTTGTTATCGTTGTTTGGACTCTTTACTCTCATCTGGAGATCGAACCAATGAACCGATTTTCAATTTTTAAAGCTTAAAAGCGTACGTTTGAACGAGGCTCAGGCCCAAGCCTTTTGAAAGTTTTTTAATGTTACTACACTATTCTTCTTCTTGTTCATGTTGGGACTGCTGCTCTCACCTAAAGAGCCAACGAACCATTTATTGAATCGATGTTAAATGTTTATATCTTAAAATATATGCGTTAATTAACCTTGTAAGTGCTATCCTCGAGCCAAACCAGAGCCACCTACAGGAAATGCCGTATCATCTTTGCCTCCCACAATGTTCCGCAAAACGGCGAATCAAATAACGACGGCGCAAGTTTGCCAAGTGGCGTCATCGGTTGACAGAATTTGGAACCCTTGTCGGTTAGTTTGAAATTTCGCCGCTTGGTGTAGAGATGGCAGCACCTAGCAAACTTGCGCTTCCTTCTATGTCAATGCTTGATTTTACTTGCCTAATTTGTCTTCATCTGATCTGGCCTTTACTGTAGGAGGCTCTGGCCAAACACAAGCACAGGTTTAAAGTATTACTGTAAAAACAGAGTCCAAACTGTGCGCGAGATGTGCAGCAATGGAGAAATGACAAAATACTAGGTTCCCTCAACAAGCCGACTCTAGAGACGGCCATGGCCGAGTTGGTAGAGGCGTGTGCCTCGTTAAAAGGGTCCCATCCAGGCTACCCTTACTTTTGTGGAGATATAAGATTAACGTAGTACTTAAAGGGTTAATAGGAGTGAATGTGATAATGCTATCACCTGTTCCATATCTCGGCCTTGGCCGTGAACCCATGTGACCAATTTTGGAACGACAAAAGCAGGTCCGCCTCTAAACCCTCAGCTCCCTCCTCATTACGCCAACCAACGCAAACGTGAAACAACAAAGGTTTCTTCCTTAATGGCGTCATTTACGTTTTCACGATTCGATTCCAACTGGTGAACTAAAGATCACGACGAATTCAGAAGCCCTAAGCATTCTTCTTCCTATTTTAAATATTATCCTGATTTGTTGTTACCTGTCGAATAGTAGGGATACGGAACAAATCGATAATATGTGTGATTATCTTAGAACTGTCGACCCCTTGTGTATAAATCTTGTCCTCAGAGATTTCAGTAAGTCATACATTGACTGAGTAAACAATTTTTCTTCAAAATTAAATCAAAAATCTTTCTTAGATTGCATTTCAGATCTTGGCCTAGTACAGTTGGTGACAAAACCGACAAGAGACGATGCTGTGTTACACCTCATTTTGGTTGATTGTGAAAGAGCCATCTTTGATACAGATGGGCTTGCACCGTTTAGCACCAGTGATCGTAATACTGCTACTTTTCATGTAAATCTCCATTATAGTATGGTCACAAATAAGTCAAACGGTTATTTTAAACTTAATTTCAACTCCTTGTGCACCATGCTGGATAAATACCCCCGGCTGACCAACGACCGTACCACAGTAAACCCCATGAGGTGCTCCTTACTGGAGGCTCTTACGGGAATGGTTGCTAATCTACGGAATTATCAAAAAATTCTCGGATTCTCAAAAAACAGATGGCAAATAAAAGATCTCTTTGGAGAAGACTGAAGTTAAACCGTATTCCAGCAAATTTGGAATTGTATAAGGTAAGCAGCCATAAACTGTAGCATCTATGTAAGACCCATGAAATAATGTTGGAAAAAAAATCCTAAACGTGGGTATTTTGGGTTCCCTCTACAAACTTTATAGACAGAAAACTGTCAAATTCATTCCCCCTCTGCACTACAACAATAAACTACTAATGGCTCAAATTGAGAAAGCTAATGCTGTGAACCAAACCTTTTGCAAAAATTTCATTACAAATAAAATGATCGAAATAGTACTCTGTTTGACTCTGATGATCGTTTATATTGGCTATCACGGGGTAACTTCTATTTAACAAATCAACTCGAAAGTATAACATTTAAACCTGAAACTATCTTGCAGCACCTAAATAAACTAAAGAATAGTTTGGAAATTTGCCCTGATGGATTCTCTTCAGCATTTTACAAGAAGCTTGCCCAATTCTTATATAATTCCCTTTTCTGTGTCCTTCATAGATCAGTTGTCATGGCTAAAATACCAAATAGTTGGAGGCTCGCAAACGCTGTGCCTGATTTTAAGAAGGGAAACAGGGCAATCCGGCAAACTATATGCTGATTTAGTTGATGTGTGTCTCAAGTAGACTCCTCGAGCGTATTATTTGCGACATTCTTTTAAAGCATCTGTATGTCCCAAATCTTACACCAGACGACCAGTTTTGTTTCTTACCAGGCCGCTCTACTACCCTTCAACTCTTAACCTGTCTAAACGACTGGACACTATCTTCAGAAATCAGTACACCAGTTGACGTAATATGTATCGATTTCGCTAAGGCTTTTGACTCTGTAGTGCATACCAAGCTTCTATTTAAGTTATCAAATTTGGGTATTTTTGGAGAGATTTTTCAGTGGTTTGTATATTTCCGTAAAAATCGAACTCAAGCAGTGAAACTGGGATCTACCTTGTCCTTGTCGGTCGTCAGTGGTGTCCCTCAGGGGTCAGTGCTTGGCCCTTTGTTGTTTGTTATTTACATCTCATATCTTTCGACAGATAATACGAAATGCTAAACTACCAAAACTTGCTGATGATATTAAGTTGTACCGATCCATTATGGACGTTAATGACCATGCGTTGCTTCAGGTTATCTCTTGAAGGTGTTCTCTATTGGTCAGCTGAGTGGTAACTCCCTATTAACAATGTATTTGTGCTCCATCTTGGAAACAACAATTGCGATTATACGCACTTACTTGAAAATTATGCTCTTAAGGGTGAGTGTCAAAGGACCTCGATGTCAACTTTTCACCCAATTTAAATTTTTCAAACCATTGTAATCTACTTAGTAGGGGAAGCAAGTTGGGTATATGGTGAGATGATGTTTTGTCTCCGTGATATACGGACATTGGGCAGAGCATTCGTAATTTATGCACGGCCCATCCTAAAGTATGCCAGCCCAGTCCGGTCTCCACATAGTCTTACAAACGTCAGGCATCTTGAGTCTGTGCAAAGATAATTTACGAAGCACCTACCAGGATTTTATAACCTGCCTTATGCAAGACATTTAGCTCAACTAGGTTTGGAGTCTCTGGAGCTGCGGAGATTGCACGCTGGTCTTTGTCTTACTTTCTCCATTGTGTGTGGTCTGGTTACCTTGATCCTGGGCTTTTCTTTGTGGTCCTTGCAAATGGGTAAACCAGGGGGCATTATCTCAAACTTGCTGCATTGTCTTTTAAAAGAACTGTGGAAGGTATTTCTTCTCCAATCGTGTGGTGCACCCTTGGAACTGCTTATCGTCGGGGATAGTGGAGTCTGCAAGCTTGCGTATTTTCAGACGGAGCCCTAGGGAACTGATCTTGCCATGTTTTTGAGGTGTTTTTAGCCTGCTTGATTGTTAATTTTGTAGGTCTCGGACTCTTGGTGTAGCGTTTGTCTCTGTTCTCTGTAGTCCCCCACCCCCCTGTTTTCTGTAATGGTTGCTGGTTTTGCATATCTTCTTTTCCCATTTGCTTCTTTCAATTCTGGACAGGTGTCCAGTGGACCTAACAGTCCCTTCCTGATCCTTTTCCATGATTTTGTATGTAGAAATAAAAATTTTATTATTATTTATTATTATATTATTAAAGTATCAAATGGTGAGTGTCAAATAAAAATTTGTTTCAGTTTTTGTTGTTTTGTCATGTCATTGTTATAGTAATAGTAAAATACAATTTGCTGACCTGAAAGGTTAGGTCAGTTGCCTTGGCCATAATTTCACAGGGTAGGGTTGGGATTTACACCAGGAAATGAGTTTCATAACATTGTTTTGTCATTTTGTTGCTTTTTTTTGCGTTGTTGTAGGTTAGGGTTAAGTCAGGTTAGGTCAGTTGCCTTGCCTCCAGCAGTTACAACAGGCTGGCTAGGGAGTTACATCAGGGAACGACTTTCAAACATTTATTCCTTCCCTGGTTCCCTGCTCCCCACTCCGATGTTTTTGCGCGTATTTTCCCAAGGTCCTTTTTTCCGTAGACTTTTCTGCACGTTTTATTTCCACCCAGACCTTTTCGCAAACTTTTTTCTCTAGATTCACTGAACATTGTATTTTGGGCCAACATTATTCCTCCGTACAATATACCAAAATATTGAAACAAAAGCTTAAACTTATTTAAAGTAATTTAAGAAGCATGGTTCTTCCCTTCTTCCAGTTAGGGTTTTTTGGTGGCCTCTAAGTAGAAGCATAAAGCTATGACTGGGCACTAATAATTCTCACGTTCATCTCTGGCAACTGGTTCAAGAGTGGGGACCTTGAAGGATTTCGAAGCCTCAGATGAGCTCTGCGTTTTTGCCCAGAAAGAAGCTCGGAAAAGATGCCTCACCCAACTGAAAAAAAGAGGTTAGTTTCATCCATGTCCAGTGATTGAAGTTTGCTGCGGCTTTTCCCAGTTGCCACGACTAAGAGGAAAACAGTCTTTATTGTCAAGAGACGTAGGGAGGCTCGCCCAGAAGGTTCATTCAACACGCTAGAAAACATGAGAGGTAAATCCCGTTGCAAGGAAAGCTGCGCGTCACAGGTCTTTCGATGCCCCAAAGGCTTTATAAGATATAAGATAAGATTTACTTGCCACCAAAAGGCTTGAGGTAATAAGGCTTGCGGTAATAAGGCTTGCGATTCGGAAATAATCCAAGACTGGGGTGTGACCGGCTACCTTAAGGACGGAGTTGATGGCTTAATGGTACACGTTGATGCCAGGCAAGTTGACTCCTGTTGCAAAAAGATAGTTGAAAAAGTTATTCTTAGTCAGATAGAGATGGAGCCAAGGGATTAGTTCTGTTCCTGCTGCACCAACGATGCCATCGAAGCCATTTGCCTTCCTATATCTTCTGATGGAAGCAGCAGACAATGCAGTTGGGAACTTGTTTCGAAAGAGACGGACCATGGTTGTGTTGGTCAATCCGGGGCTATCAGAATGAAAATATCCTCCATCTTTGTCATCTTCTCCAGAACGAGTTGTAGAAGTTCATGAGAAGGGAAGAGGCATGCAAACATCTTTGTCCAAGGTGTTGCGAGTGCATTAGCTAACATAGCTTCCGTGTCTGGAAATGGGCTGATTTAATGTGGAAGTCACTTGTTCTCCTTCATCCCAAAGAAGTCTACAAAGGAAGTCCCCCACAGGACGGAAATCTTGTCGCAGCACAACTGTTTTAATGTACATTCCGTCACTGTTAAGTTTCTTTTATGGGACAACACGTCCACTAGAACATTCCTGTTCCCAGGGAGAGACGATATTCTTATGTTGCACTTCACTGCTATCTCGAATATCGTGCAGCAGGCTTGTTAGATTGTTGTCTTTGGAGCGGGTACCTCCTCCCTTCAGCAAATAGGCCACAGCCATGGTATTGTCGCTGTGGAGCTGTGTGGCTCTGTCTTCTAGGTATCCTGAAAGTATCTCATGGCTTGCAGGATAGCTCGCAGTTCAAGGACATCGATATGAAGTTGTTCCTCTCAATTCGCCCATGATCCTGATAGTCCTGTCTGAAATGTGTGCACCCCACCTGGTGGATGACTCTTTCATGATGCGGGGCTCCGCTGGTGATTCTTCCTGCATGGGGACACCCGCAAGAATGTTGATCTTACACCATAAGAACATCTCTTTAGCATTAAGTCTTCTGCTTTCAGACATCTTTAGCAAGGAAGTTTTCTTTCAGAATCCTGGTCTTGTATGGATCATCTTCTGGAGTCCAGTGTTTTTTCCGGTACCAATGGAGAAGTCCTACTCCCCATTTGCCGTACGGTACTAAGTCTACTGAGGCGTCGAGGAGACCTATCACCTTGCACAGCCAGCACAAGAAAAAATGTGGGTTCACAGAAGGCTCCGGACTCCTTGTTGATTGATTGAAATTTCTCTTCTGAGGGGAAGATCGTGAAGCTTTCCAGATCAAATAATGAGCCCAAATGCGACATCGAAAGGAGACATGACTTGGCCATGTTGAAGTCAAACCCACGTTGGAGAGTAACTCCATCACCCTTTCAAGATCTTTCAGAATCAAGTGGTTCCAATTTCGGAGGAGCCAGCCGCCTAGATACGCATGTAGTCCAATTCCTCCAGAGTGGAGAGCACACACAATCGGTTCCGTTAAGGTTGTACACAGGCTGGGGACTGTTGTCAGCAGGTATGGTAGAACCTTGAAAAAATAAACTGTTCCTGACACCATGAAGCAAAACATGTGAAAGACGTTGGGGTTAGTAAGACATGAAGATAGGCATCTTCTAATTCTATTAATATGGTTATTTCTCTGTTTGGCACTGAATCCCGCATAAATGACAGGGTCTCTCATCTTACGGTTGCGAATTCTACGTACTCGTTTAGGATCGTCAGATTGAAGGTCAGCCATTTCCTCCAGTCTTCTTTGGCACCAGGAAGATCAGATTGTAGAAGCCAGATGTTGCCAAACCTCGCTGGCTTGCTTTTGCTGGAGCTTCTCCACTTCCAGCAAGAGCTCTGGACTGGGTTACTTCTACTCAAGCTGTGCTCGCCCACTGCCACTAATAGGCCTAAATTTGGATGCCTAACATGCAGTAGAATGGAGGGCCATACAAGCAGTAGTTTCTGCTTTTGAGCTTGCTGAAACCAGTCCAGTTTTGGGCATGTTTTTACTGCGCAAGTGCAAAACTGCATTGCATAATAAAAATCAGTTCAGACACACCAGTTCACTGAACACGTCAATCCTTTTTTTTATGATGACAATTTTTGAGTTTTCCTCATGCCTCATTTTTAGGCCTTAATGATTTTGACTTATTTCAAGTTATTGGGACTTTTCGGGCCAGTACGCGCGATATTTTCCCCCCTTAGCGGATTTCTCTATTTGATGCTATCTTTTATGTCTTTAAGGCAGATTCAACCTAATACTAACCGTGATAGTTATCTAGGAACCTAGAGGGATTGCTTTGGCCTAACCAGCTCTGATGGGGATATCTGCTACAAGGTATTCTCTAGACGGCACCCCTCAGGGACAACCATCTGGGACTATTACGCATTAGTGTTAAGGAAATCCATTCACCTCGACCATTTATTTACTATCGTTAAGGCTCCCCACTTTGATCTAGATTTCTAAGTCCCTCCCCTGCTAGTTTCGACACTTTCAAAAAAAAAAAAAAAAGAGTTGAGGCTTCACGAAATGGTAATATCCTCAATTACTTTATTTTTGTTTCATGCAGTCCAGTGGTAGAAACTAAAGCAGCATCACAGCGGATTAGCATCAAATTCACTACTACTAGATTTTGCCAGTGAATGGCCTCAGCTGAACAATTTGCAGCTTTCTAAGCAAAATTCAGGTATCTTCCCAGTTTCTTAATTACAGTTTCTCCAGTTTACTCGGTATCAGTTGTTACAACCATGCTGTAGCCGCTGTGTATATAATATCTGTGCACAATGCAGCCCTGATACCAATTCCTTGTCTATTTTCCAGGAATTCAAATAAGAGATAGGAACATTTTTTGACGAACTCCAAGGGAGTGGAATTAGGAAGAAAATCCGTTTCGGGGAAAGGGGTGAACTGAGGCGGCCTTGCATCCTTTCCTCTAATATTGAAAAGAAATGATTCAGATTCCTTCGATATGATCCTACCCTGTTTGTTTCGAAAGGGAGGCGAAGTCATAAAAAAATTCACGCGCATGATTTTTGGCAATACAGGTGCTCCTGTAAAAACTTTGTTTACAGGAGCCCCTGCACTTCACTTTCGAAACAAACAGGGTGCACGAGATGTAGCAACAATAGACAGAAACATCTATCTGTTGTGCAAAGCTTGCGATACTGACAATAGTTTGGCAAATGCGGATATCACACTTGTTGACGAGTTAAGATATTTACGTGTTTTTTACACTCGTAGTGGGAATAAACCATGGCGTCATAGTCAGTTTCCTGAAAACATAATGTGCAACAAACTATAGTAAAGGTAAAATGAATATTTCCTGTAGAGATAAAGGTGGGGGGAGTATAGACTTGAAATATCCTGAACAGAGGGCAGAGCTTTGATTAGGGATGAGTTCATTATACTCGGTCTGCACTTAGGTAACTACAAAAATCTGACAAAATGTTTTTCATATCACGGATTAGAAAAATGCAACCATCGTACTTTGAATGTTAAAGTCAAAAATGGTTATCAGTATTTTACGAATTTCCGATAGGCATTTTGTCCATACAGGTATAAAATATGGTGCCACTATTTTCTTCAGGTTTAACTAAAACGTGCTTCACCAGTTACCTATGTCGCTGTTGTGCTAGCTGATCGAGGAATATTTAAAAAAACGTGGGGCTTGTAGCTCTCAACTAACGCACATTGAGGGCTACGAGCCCCGTGTTTTTTCCAAATATTCCTTATCAGCTAGCACAGCAGTGATGTAGATAACTGGTGAACACGTTTATTTAAGTCTAAGGAAGATAGAAGCACCACATTTTACATCTGTATGGACAAAATGCCTATCGAAAATTTGCAAAATACTGATGAGTAATTTTGACTTTGAGCGTCAACAAATTTTTTACCGTATCACATCTTGTAGCAGGTTTCTCGTCCTCAATGTAAATAAGAAGTAGTCTGCGTAGCAGCTTTATCTGTAATACTTGATTAGAGTGTCATAATTCACGACAAAATCCAACCCCGCCAACAAAGCCATGATTCGACACTCGGCAATGGAATTTTTCAGGCGATGTTTCACCGACCTTACGACTTACGAGTCCTAACAGTAGAGAAGTATAGCAACAATAGTCTTCTCTTTCCCTGCGTTTTCAAAGTTTCTATAACTTCTTTATCCTTGGAGTGGCTATGTGAGATATAGAGTATTCACCAGCTATGGCTGCCTTACCACGCACACACTTCTTGCAATGTTGTTCTTCCAAGATTTATCTCACCTTTTCGATAAAGATAGAGTGGTTCTTTTGAATAAACAACAAATTTCACGTCGTCGAGTGTCCCTTAGGTGGTCAAGCGAACTATTTGGGAATTGAGTACAGAATCAGGGCTTACGTTTTAGGCTTAGCGCTAACCACAACTACTTTGGAAAATGAAATCGAAAAACACAGGCGACGACACTTCTTAAAATTCAATCAAACTCGTAAGAGTTTATAACTAGTCCAAGTGGAACGGTATAAACACCATAAAATGGCTCAAAACACAAACAACGTGGACAACTGGCAACCCAAACGGCCTGTTAATAAAGACGCCTACTGCTTCCACGCATGTATGCCATCTGAACTCACAAAATCGTTTATATAATTGGGTATGTTGGCTTGGAGGAGCAGCATTACAACTATAGTCAGCAGGTTCGTCTTAATCAGACAATAAATGCAAAAATCTTATTAGGGTGAGGTATTCTGGGTAACAACATAGAAACTGTCTGGAAAATGGTTTTGTCTATCATTAGTAAGGCTGTACCGATTCCGAGCTACAGAGTCAAGGTTCGTTGAGCGGAGAGTAATCGCTTAGTACACCGAGCAACTTTGCCGAGCCAAGCACGCTCGTGGTTCTGGGCTAGCCGGCTTGCTAGACTAAGCCTAAACCTTTCCACTGGGCTGACACTCCCTGCAAACGGTTCCTCTTCTCAAAACAAGTAACACATTAACCTAAAGCAGTCATAGACCATATCTGCCACTATTAGAATTAAAAAAAATTTTTAGGCAGAGACAGTTTTTTTCATGGAGGAGGAGGAATTTGGGTTTGGTGGTTTGGAGTAATTAGGTGAGCATTGATGAGCTCAGTTCAGCTCGGTATACCAGGAATGTAGTGAGTGTTTGACTCGGGCTCAGCTTGGCACAAAGAAAAAAAAATATGCTTGGTACAGCGCTAATCATTAGTCAAAAATAGGGGAGCTTTCTTCGTCGTTTTACATTTATTTTAGACGTGTCGAAGACACTAGCGAGCTTAATCAGTACTACAAGGTCAATAACTTGTTCTTAAAAATCAATTCAAAGTTCACATTTTGGCATTATTGCCAAGTGGTGCAAAGAACAAGAAACATACTTTTCGTTACATGAAAACTTGAGTCAAGACAGCATTTCTGTATAACTTAAAATCCATTATTTTTTTTTATTAAAAATTAAAACCTAAATGATGTGGACATACTGTTGCAGTTGTTGAAAATGCATTTCAATACAACCTCAAAATTGTAGCAAATGAAATTAAAAATGCTTATAGATTTTATACAAATCTGGGAACTACGTGCCTGCACGAATGCAGTCAACCCTCTACTTGAAAGTGGTGTAGTAACAATATATTCTCAAAATGTTAATTGTAAGTACCATAATATAGATTTTTACAAAATATCAACAATGTTGAGATGACAACGGTCACTCAAGTGACTAGTGAACATGCGTACATTTGGTTATCTAGATCATACATACCAACACAAAATTTACTACAGAGGACAAACATGATAAAAACCACTTTACTTCCCAATACGCCATTCACACACGCACAATCTCACTCTTTCTCAACGACCCGTCCCAACACGATTCTGATTTGGAAGCACAATATAACTAGCCACTATAGGAGCTGTTTTAAATAAAATCTTTTTTCTAGTTGTAACTTTGCAGTATCACCTTTACTTTAATGTACAGTATACTATCAACTCTTCTCTACTACAGTGTATTCTTCTTGAATACAATAATTAAGGCTGGAAACATAAGTTTTTCTAATTGCCAAAGTGATTCCTAACACTTGTAATTTACATGTTCTGGTTAACAGCACTCGTTTTTCACTTCAGTTGTAATACGGAACTATAAACATTACTGTACTGAAGCTTTAACCTAACTTGCATTTAGTATTTGATAGGGACACTTCTTTACCATGATAATGTTCAAAACCGCGACAAAAAAATGGCCACAAAATATTGTGGAAACATTAATTAAGAATTCCACGATACTTCTCAAAAAACACATTTTTCGTAGTCCTTTAAGTTCCCAGCAACCGCATCTAACTAAAAGAAGTAGGAAAAAAATACAGGATTTTAAAAGCATGAAATTTCGCCACGAATCTTGGTGAAGTAATCCCCCCCCCCCTGTATTGGGACTACCCCAAACAGTTAGAAGTAGGAAACATTTTTTTTTAATCTATAAATCTATCTAGTTTTAAAAGAATATTTTTTAGTACTTTTACAGAGCACTAATACAAATGACTGTTTCAAATTGAAAATGAAACTTAACATGCTTCAAAGTTTAAGAAAATGCCAGTTTACGAAATCGCAAACTAAGTGTTGTGACACTACATAAAAAAAAAGTGTGCTTTATCAAGATTTCTTGCATCCAGGCAATACAACATTTGCTTAATTTACGTCATAAAACCAGGTACAGAAATTAAAAAAAAAAAAGCAACGGCAGCACACTCCGGTCAGGCAGAAAAAACAAGAGTTTATTTAAGTTTCCCCATAGGAACCAAAAACAGACTCAATTGTTTGTAATTGTACTGGAAAGGAAGTTAAAATAAAATTTCTTAACTATTAAAATTTACAAAAAATAAAAATTTCTTACAACTAATTGATTTACTGATTACGTGAAACCAAATTTACTAGTGATGTGCAACCCAATTTACAACAACATATTATATCTAAGGCTCGATCTATACCCACGATCCGATCTTTCTTCACGATCTTTCTTCACCGATGATGATACTGCACCGTATTTCAGGTCTTATTAACAGGAGAATAATTATTTTTAATTTCAGAAGTTAGTTACTTAATAAATGGCTTTTATACTTGTTTAGATTGAACATTAAATTTAAAACCTGTTAAGAAAAACAAAGAATGGCAAGAGAATGGCACTATCTGAAAGATCTCTCTCAAGTAAAAAAAATAAATAAATTTTGGAAGTGTCCAAACCAAACTAATTTTTTTTAAAGTAATTAAAAAGGGGTCTACTTTTCCGAAACTGCTAGCCAATCCAATCTGAAGCCGATATCAATACTGACAAAGTCCTATGTATACTCGCGCTTGTTCGAGAAAGAATATTTTCCTTATATGGTGCATTTCACAATTCTAATAGAAATAAATGTGCTATTACAATAATTACTAGCTACTGAACAATCCATTGTTCATTAGAAGTTAAAGATGATTTACTTTGTAACATATGACGGTTCGAACAAAAGCGAGCAATCCACGGTACATTTATTTCTATTAGAACATTGAAATGCCCATATACTTTGGCTAATGCCCGTATTACCCATTAATTTTACATCTGTTAACTCCTAAAATTTCCTTTCATAGCAGCCAATTCCATTTCAGTAAAGGAATTTCTTTTCATAATTTTAGTTTAGTTTGGTATAACACTGAACTCTTTTCCAAATGCTAAGTGTACAGCAATGAGGTTAAAATGTACAAAATATAATCTAATCTACTTGGTAATGAACTTTACATGGAAACAACAAAAAATTCAAATGATTTGTGCAATCTAAAACTGTGTAATGACAATGCAATGAATGGTAAAACAAAATTAGGAAATAAAAACGGGGAAACGAGACTTTCACGTTCTTAACCCAAGGCACAAAAGCTCTTAAACAGTTTTTTTTTTCATTAAAATACCATTTAAAACAAATTCTAAACTTGTCCCGGGAGGGGGTTGCAGCTTCTGAGATTCTTTCCTTGATCACAAACGACTAAAACTACCATCTAAAGACTTACGAAGATAAGGCAATGACTCAACCTTTTCATTTAAAACACTTAAAATATTTTCGTACAAATATATAAAGTTAGTAAACAGCAGCCACTTCACGTTCAGTTACAGAAGTAGGTTCCTTTACAACCACGTCATCTTGCTTCAGCTGCAACAGCCGAATCTGAACCTTGACTTCGGTCGTTGCATCACGCTCTTGTTGGATCTTATCACTAAGTTCTTGATTTTGACGCTGAAACAGTTAACCAGACAAATCTTAATATAATTATCTTTACTTTTTCACCCACCAACAAAATTCTAAAAACACAGTAGGCGGCATACCTTCAACTCTTGATTTTCTTTCATTAAATCGTCCAAAACTTGCTGCAGCTCTTCTTCCTCTTCCTGCAAGAGCTTGTTAAGGATCACCCGTGTTAAACTCTTTTAACTATGTGAAGAACGTGAACACTACTCTAAATTTCCCAGAGATCAAAACGCAACTATAGATTTCTGCACCGCGAGAAGGTACATGTAATACAATGAAAACGCACTTTATTCGAATATTTCACCATTATTTAACTCCGTAAACTGTCATCATGAAACTTTACACACGTCAGAACTGTCAAAATCTTTAATTGTTCAGTCTAGTGTTTCGACTGTTATCCCATGTTCTAGCATGCAACCAGACCAGTTGTTGAACGACGAACCATTATTACTTTAATTGATATCCTATCAAAGACTGTCACTTACGCAAAACCAAAATTCGTCCAAGTTCCACAATTCAAACTTGCAAATTTTCGACCATCTACTGACAGTCTTCTTCAGGCAAGAGTCATGAGACTTGCACAACAACCACCACCACCACCACCAACGAACTTCACCTAGTCCACTACATTCACTCCCCTATCCTATATCCTATGTTCAAAATATTGCTGTATAGGTTTTCACTTAAGGCTGTGGGAAAAAAAAGTTTAGATCTCGGGCACTTTTTACAAGTCCAAAAAGTCACCTGGCGGCCAGGCATTTATTTTAATTTTTTATTTCTGTTTGACCTATTATAACGTATTATCTTATATTTGTTTCTTTCTGTTTGGACTGTTATAGTGAATTTTTAAACTATTCAAACTACAACTTAACCAGGTACTTGCTGGGGGTAACTTATGTGAAGAAAGCTCACTTTTGCAGACTGTTTTCTTTTTATTTAGCCCAAAATAGTTAGCAACCCACAATTCAATTGCAATTCACAATTAGCAGCGCTGAAATGACCTTGGCGTTGATTTGGTAATATAGGACTCTGGCAACCTTGAAGCTACTGGTCTGGAGCCGGTAAACAAAACCCGCAGCTACTCGCCCAAGCAACCTTGTGACTAGCGGTGGAATAAGAAGCGAGAGTTGAAGTACGGAAACTTAAAGATTGAAAAAGAGACTCAAAATTCGTGGAATAAAGACTGCGATTGGGATTTCTGTGATAATTTTGGCTTTCCGCGACTTTCCACACGGTTCGACACAAGGAGAGATTGCCATAATGCCACTAAATTTTAAGCTAAAAGCATTAATTTTTATTTTAGTTTTATTTTTTTAATTTATATCCCCTCCCTCCCCCCGACTTTTTGTGAAATGAGTAACTCTCATTATTAAGTAAACACCCGAGCCTGGAGGTTACACGCGTTCCCAGCCGAAGCCATGATTCCAGACGGCGAAAGGTACAACTTATTACTTGTAAGGTAATTCCAATCGTAAAATCCTCGGAGCATTTACATGTTGCAACATGTGCAGACATGAACATGAGGATCATAAGGTTTTTCTCTATCCGAAAATACCAGAGCAGACGAGTTAGTTGTGCTTACCGTCAGGTCACCCTGACCCAAAACACCCACAGCAGGCCTATACTAAAACACCTAGTCATTAAAAAAATACTTAGCAAATTGATTTGAAGTCGTTATCAACACTGCTAATACCTTTAAGAGGTAAAAACGTCAACTCACTCAACTGTTATTGATGAACATCGGCGAATTTTCAATCCAAATCGTGGATCTTCTTCAGGCCAAAAAATATTTACGCAATTTACATGACATCTGGAACACACACTTGGACTACATCTAAGCTTCTTCGACTCTGCAGTGTTCGTTTGATTTTTGAAGTTTTATTGCTTTATTGTCCCTGTTGTGATTGGGACAGTTTTGGTGCTTTGTGCCGCTTTGGTTTTGTGGGTGATGGGAAGGAAAGCTTTGATTTGGCCGAAGGCACCTTTAGTTATGTTGCATTGTGGTGGATTTTGTGTGACTATTGCGAGTGATTCGAATGCGAGCCTTGGATACAATTACTTTTCAAAAAATAAAATTTCGGCATTATTGAAATCAGCGTTATGTCCGGTGTCGACGTGGTGTACTGCCAGACCATCATTTAAATCAAACTGTTGAACAGCGGCTTTGTGTTCGGAATTTCTTATTTTGACTAAGCGTTTTGTGTGCCCAATGTATGTAGGCATGGAATCCTGTAGACAACGTTGGATCTTAAGGCTGTTGGAGTGGGTTTTGATGGCAGTCTCAGGAGGGTTTTGATGTTAGGGGGTGTCGAAAATCTGGTGTGGATGTTTGCTTCTCTAAGAATGTGGCGGATTGGTTCAGATACTGACTGTAGGTAGGGGATGGTGATGGTTTTTATGAGTGTTGCTGGCTCTTCGATATTATTGTTATTTTTGGCTTTTTGGGTTGGTGGAAAGCTGTCTGGGTAATGATTGAGTTTGAATTTCATCTTGGTTTGCAAAGCAGCATGGTTGAGTGTGTCGGGATCCATGGATCGAATTTTGGCCCGTTTCAACTCGTTGTTATAAATGGCCTGTTTGATAGAAACAGGGTGGTGGGATTTGAAGTCAATGGTGCAGTTGGTTTGGGTGGATTTCTGGTATGGTTGAAAGGTTATGTTATTATTGTGGCGTTCGAGGAGGAGGTCAATGAAGAGGAGATGATGCTGTTCATTTTCTTATTCGACTGTGACTGTATGCTTGGTGGCCGCCGTTGAGAGCTTTGAGCACGCTGGAAATGGCCTCGGCTTTCATGGTGGCAAGGATGTCATCAACGAATCAAAACCAATCGAGTATATCTTCGCGATAGGCCATGGTTGTATCTTCATTATATTTTTGGAGTACAATCTCTGACAACACTCCAGATATACGGTAGCCCATTGCTGATAGTACGGCGCCTTCTATTTGCTGATAGTATTGATTTTGGTGCTTAACGTACGTTGTGTTTAGAAGTAGTTTGAGAAGCTTGATGATTAGGGCCGGGTCTAAATTAGTGTCAAATCAAAGCTCTCCTTCCCATCACCCACAAAACCAAAGCAGCACGAAGCACCAAAACTGGCCCAATCACAACAGTGGAAATAAAGCAATAAAACTCAAAAATCAAACGAACACTGCAGAGTCGAAGAAGCTTAGACGTAGTCCAAGTGTGTGTTCCAGATGTCATGTAAAATAGTGGAAATATTTTTTGGCCTGAAGAAGATCCACGATGTGGATTGAAAACTCGCCGACGTTCATCAATAACAGTTGAGCGAGTTG